>JALDNG010001354.1:0-60889 GCA_024349245.1 Neodontobutis hainanensis
AGGAATTGGAATGTGAAATTAAAAGAAAATACTTAAAATTTTAAGTAATTTTAAATATAAAATGAGAATGATATGGTTTACTTATAATGGTATTTATATTCGAAGAATAAATTTTAGTATGAAACAATATTTTTTGATTTTTCAGTAAATATCTTATTATTTAAATTATTTTACTTTTTATCCTCTCGAGTTTGTGTTTTATCGAATAAAATACATCCATCATGAGAATATTTTTAAAAAAAGGATTGAAGATGCAATTAATGGTAATTTAGATTTGTGATATTAAATTCTGTAATTAATCCATTAAATTCTGAACATTAACTTCAATTTTTGTTCGTAGCAACAAAAATATCATTTAATGGCATTGGTCTTATTCTTATCATTATAGATTCTTTCATCTTTATTTAAGTACTTTAAAGAATGGTATTATACAAACATAAATTTTTTATATTTTATTTAATTCAAACTAAATAGTCCATGATTTCACTAACAATTCACAAGAAAAATAACTAAAGTTGATATATTGATAATTTAATCATGAATATTATCTCATATGACAGATTGTATAAAAATTAAATAAAATTAGACGATATTTGAGATAACATGCAACCATTATAAAATATTTTTTTACGAATTTTGCAATATATCATATTTAGTTTTGTTTATTATCTCTTAACAGGCATTCGAGAAAAAATTGTCTCCAGTTAAAATGTATTTTAAAAATTTTCATGAGATTCGAAAAGATTACAAATACAAAAAGTGTTAAGCTTTTACATTCTTAAACTAAGAGATATTGAATCATGCAATTTCTTTTGTACACATCTAAAATACAAAATCCCACATTTATATCTTGAAAAAAATCAAAATAAAATGTGATTTTAAATTCAGAAATAGGAGATGAATTAATAAGGATATGTTTTCAAACATTTTATTTTTGGTCGACCTTAAATTTTATAAAATCAAAAATTGATAATATTCTAATTTATCTATTATTTTAAACTTTTGTTGAAATCGCCCTTAATTTTTCATTTTAATTTCCAATGTTGAATAATTTTATTAGTTTTGGTCATCTTTTTCTTTAAAAAATACAAGATTAAAATAATTATTTCAAAATGAAACAGAAATAATTTAATTTTCATTATTTTCTTTTAAAAATGAATAACATAAATTGTTACAAATATTTAAGAAATACCTTGCTTTCTCTAAATAATCAGACATTATTAATATTATAGCTAAACTAGAATCCCTCTTTAAAAAGTTAAAAATATTAAATCAAAAATAAGTACTTTCATGACAAAGATATGATATTGTCTTAACTGAATAAATGAATTTAAGAATTTTTGTGTCGATATTATTTTGATAATAAATAACATCAAAATTGTTGTTATATCTCTCTGATTAAAAAAAATCACTTTTTTGAATCAAACCACATTTTAAAAATATATTTAATTAATTATGGTGATATTTCTTAATTCATTGTTGTGATTATTTTGAAATATATAAAACAAATTAAATTGTTAAAGATTAACATATTGCTTATTTTTATATGATAAAACTAAATAATTTTTTATTGTAAAAATCATATTATATCTTTTCAAATTTTTTGGGTTAATTTTCATTTCAAACTATTTTAATATGAAGATGTGAAGGATATTAGGTTCCAAATTAAAACAAAGCTTTTTTATTTTTTTATTCAAAAATAAATTAATTCATCACGGATATCTGAATTCAATTTTAAGAAATAATACTATTTCTAGCTTACTATTGAGTTATGCTTCTGATTGTTTCCATACAATTTATTTTGT
Organism: Neodontobutis hainanensis; assembly: GCA_024349245.1. NCBI lineage: Eukaryota > Metazoa > Chordata > Actinopteri > Gobiiformes > Odontobutidae > Neodontobutis > Neodontobutis hainanensis. Next base: position 1,806 of record JALDNG010001354.1, read on the forward strand.
TATCATTATTTAGTTTTATCATCACTATATTTTCTTAATTTTTTAATTTTATGAACAAAAAAGATGACAGACGATAAAAATAACAATCACAAAATATTAAAAAACTTTATTTTAGTTTGAATAAAATAAAATCAAGGATAAATTTTTGTTAAAATAAATATATCCGTTGTTTTACTAATTCACTCATTTATTGCCCATAAATATTTCATTAAGATTTCCTGAATCACTAAAAATGAAAATTGTGAGGTTTACAGATTAAGTATAATAACTATTCAAAATAATCAACAAACTATTTCAATATTTTTATTTTATTTAAATATTATTTTGTTCAGAAAAATATCAACTTTAAAGAGAGTTTATTTGTTTTTTTTCGTCAAATTACATGGAACCTATTAGAGTTACTCACAAATATATGTTCATAATATTTACTATGATTTTTCATGAATTTTTTGTAATTTAACGCTAAAATATTTTTTTCCTAATTTATACAAATTATTGTTATTTATCACAAATTATTTTTCTAAATAGTTCTATAATTTATTTTAAACTTTTTAATTACAGATAATATCTGTTAAATTAATTATATGAGAAATTCTCTCACGCCAATATTAATGAATGCATTTTAAAAAAATGACTTTTATGAAATAAATATTTAATTTAAAAATTAAACTTAAAAAAATTATATCTGAAAAAGAAAAATAACTTGAAATTACGACAATTTTCTAATTTTGTTTATCCTTTAAATGGATCAGATTTAATAATCTTAAACTGAATTTTGAATTTGAAAGGAAAAAAGTTATTTTAAAGATTAAATTTATCTCATTAAAAAATTTGAGGAAATATTTTTTCTCATAATAGGTTTATATTCTTTCTTTTTAAAGTTATGTATCAACAGAATATAGTTTAAAACATATGAATAAAATGATACATACCAGGATTACATAATAAAACCCAAAACTAATCAAAGAAATAAATGTTTAATTGAGGTAAATTATAGCAAGTTTGAAAACATTTTTCGATTTCTTTAAATAGTAAAAGGCATGAATAAGTACAGAATCATGAATGAAAACATAAATCGAAACGTTAAAAGTTCACCATAAGAATTTCAAATATTTATAAAGAGAACATATTTATAATCTTGTTCATGATGCAAGGTGTTTTAATATTTAACTTTGATATGATGCAATTGTACAAATTGTCACGTTTATGATCAAATTGTTATTCAAAATATATTTATAACATAAATTTTTGATTTTATATTTGAAACGTTTAGTTTAATCAATTTTTAGACCACTCTTCTTATGTACATACATTCTGAATTTTAAAATTATTTCTCATAATTTCAAATATTAAATAATATTTATGAAATATTTTATTCGTATTCATTATCTAAATAATTTTGTTTTTGACAAAATTGTTTAACGTGTTTGAAATTAACAATGATCTGTAATAAATACAATTTTGGTTTTAATTTTCCTTTATTTGTCATTCTAATACAGATGATATGTTTTCAATATATTTTACATTTATTACATAAAAAATAAGCTTGATTTAATTCAACATCATATTTATAAATAACCTATTTGATTGTGCATTATTTTATTATATTTTGTAACGAAAAATATTGAAGAAAGGAAAAAAACAGTTTTTTAATATTTCAAAATATAAATGTAGACTTTTTCAATATTTTTACAAAATTTATTTTTTATGATTCGCGAGACATAAAATCAATTTATTTATATTTGAGACCATTAAATTTGTGATATTTTAATATTTTATGTTTTCAGAATCTTGGTACAAGTCTAGATTCATCATATGTTGAAGAATATTCATTCTGATTGATAGATTTGAAAAATTTGTTATGATTTAAATGCACAATTTTCATTCTGAAAAATAGCTTGGATATAACTTAAATAGCGTATTTGATAAAGAAATTATTTTTTAAGTGTTTAGAAATCAGACTATGGTAAAATTTGTGATCAAAAATAATATTTTTATCTTTTTTATAATTAGTTTTAATGTCTTCATAAATTAGGTGAGATTAAAGGTTATATTTACTTCGCTGAATGCCTTTAATAAGATATAAAATTATACACTCTGAAAAATACAAATGAAAATATTACTGTTTATGTATGGTTTATTAGATAATATATTAAAATTGAAAGCAGTTTCCAATGTTAATTTACTTTATAATATAGATTTAATTCATAAATATAAATTATTAGACAAAATACTTTTGAATATCGTTTATTCAAAAATAATATTTAATAATTTATCTGAAAAGTTAAGGTAAATGGATAATGTACCCACACTCATCACATTTTTTATTTATAAAAATAATTATCATATAGTTAAAGTTTTAAATATTATTGTTTTTAAGAGATCTTATTTGCATAAATATCTCTGGTAAAATAAAAATTTAAACAATTGGAACTTGTAACGTTATCTAAAATGACTTATTCGCAATAGAATGTAAAAATATTCTATTCATTTCAGTTTTTGCAAAAATAACTTTTGAAAAATATCATAATTAACCTCTAAATTATTTTCATTTAATTTTGTATTTTATTTTTGTGCATAAAGTATGATATATAAGAAAACAAATATCAAAATATGAAGTCAAATAAATTCAAAATTTCAAACATAATATTCCATATGAAAATATAATATAATCAGCCTTTTATTATGTATTTTATATTATCTGAAGATTTTATGTTTTCAGAATTTCAAGACAAAAATATCATGCATAAAGTTTGTTCAATCATTGTTAAAACAATAGAGTATTTTACTTTTCACAATCTATATAAATTATATAATAAAATTGTTTAAACTATTTATGATTTTAAAATATTTTATTTTTACAATTTTTTCATACTTCTTATTTTTTAAGAAAAAATTTTATTATTACAATATTTTTAATTGTTGTATTTATTGTCTTCATCAATTTTTGATTTATGAAAATAAGAAAATTCTTAAATTAAAATTCATTTATTGAAAAATTTAATTTTAATATATGCGAAAAACTGTATTGTCAAACCAATCGAAAATATAAATGTTATTGTTTCGCAGATTTATTTTATAAAAATACAAATAGGTGAATAAAATTTTTCAACTTTTTAACAATATTATGAGTTCATTTAATTTATTTGTTTAAAATTTATGAAATATATTCAAAAATTCATTGAAATATTTCATCTAAAATCTACAATTGCTTTCAATGTGGATAGTTGTGATTTCAGAAAGTGGAAATTATTGAAAGACGACCCCAATTACCATAAGAATGCAATGGATCTAAATTTGACAACTTATATTTAAAAAATTCTTATATCTCTGAAATTTCCTGCTTTGTTTACATTAAATTTGAATAAATTAAAATTTGGGAAAAGGCTTAACGAGAAACTATAATAAAAATTAGCTCTAGATGTTAAAATCAAAAAAACAATAAATCATTTGAAATAAAAGACGAAAGAAGTGATTTACATTTTTTTTATTTGATTAAATAATATCATTTGGGAATAAATTCATCATCTATCAATCTAAAAAAATATTAATTTTAAGAGAATCTTCAAAATGAATTATTTAATTTTTTTTATCTTTCTATATTCAAAATAATTTTTCAACAGAAAATATTAAAAAATTTGCATTCCTATTGATAATCAACTTATATTTGAAAAATGAATTAAATTACAGCTTAATTCGCACGCTAAGATCGTTCAAATAAAGATGGTTTTAATATCTAAACGTTGACGGAAGCAGAAGATAAAATTAGATAAAATGGAGTGATTCAAAGTCGCAGCTAACAAAGATATTTTAAGAATGATTCATGTATGATGAAACATGATAGTCCATACCATACAAAATGAATATTTATAAATCGACACAATCATTTTATATTTTTCTTTTGTCATATAAATATTGAGGAAAAAACTTTACATTCGTATTTTGAAGACAATAGCATTATAACTTGAACAAAAAACTTTTCTCAAATTTGAAAATAATCGATATTTATCATACTCTTATTTTTGATTATCAGATATGAAACAAACAAAGAATAATAATCCTTGATATTGAAAATAAGTAAAAGTTTATTTAACTTCTTTATATACTGAACGATAGACACTTCTACGATAAAAATGATACAGAGCACTATATTACCTTTCAATTATATAAAACTAATATTGATTTATATTTAATTAGTTTATTATTTGAAAAACTTATCTTAGATTAATGTTTAATGAAATGATTTTATGGGATGGAGGCAAATGTTAATTGTATATATAAATCAACAAAATTGATAAAATGAATAATTGATTAAAATATAGTTTAACCTACGTCATTCGAAAAATTGAAAATAATCTTTTATTTTAAGACAATTAATGTCGAAGCTTGATGTAATCTTTGTTGTATGCTACTATTTTCTTGTATTTAAGGAATTATAATTTACATACTGTGCTCAATATCAGTGAATTAAATAGGAAAAATCACTAAAAATCTTATTTATCAATGTCATATCCATTTAAACAAATGAATTACAAAAATTAAATTGCGTAAATATTTCATTGGATGTGCTTAAAATCAAAAACTATAACTTATTAAATTTTTTCACAAATGAAAAGTGCATTTAATTAACATATCAATATTAATCCCTATAGTATTGATAACAGGTAAATGTTCGAGGAAGAGTTAAATAAAAAGGCATATTTAAGTTATTTTATGAGATTAAATTGTGCTCAGTTCCGACCTTCAAAAAACAGGAACATCGTTTCAATGAAAATAAAATTGCGGTATATCTAAAGATGGGCAAGTAGGCTGATTCGTGTGGGAGGATTTGTGGTCTAGAGTTATTCATTACACATAATATAGTTTCTCATTTTGGATGATTTATAATAAGTGTAAAGTGTTGAACAATGTAAATTTTTTCACATGCGTTTTACTGAATAACTATTGTTGAGTAAGCTTTCTTCTGAAAAAATGACTTTATTATTTTGACTAATCCTTTTCTAAACAACGAAGAATATTTCAATAAACCAATTTCAAAATTTATTATCTAAAGCCCAGGGTACTTTGAACAAACTCATATTTGAAGTGTCAATGCGAATTCGCAATAAGGTCTGGATCGTAATTAAACGTAATTGATAACTTTTTAAAACCTTAAGTGTGTGGTTAAGTATTTTTTGTAACTTATTTCCATATATAACTGATAATTATGCAATTTTAGCATGAAATTTACTCATAGAAAATATTTGTCAGGTTTATTCATTTTTTATAGGAAATATGCAATCATCTATCTTCATTCTAGAAAATATTAACATCGAATAATATCTGGAAATTTTCAAAATATCCCACTTACGCACCTTTAAAAAAATCAAACTTATACGCTAATATTTAATATATATCTAATAGTATCTCTTTGAATGTCCTATGTTGATAATCAAATCATAGATACCTAATGAATATTTGAAAAGAGAACTGTAACTCAACTAAAAATTGATACACAGTTGTTGAAAACAGTTTGAGGAAAAAATTGAGATATTTTGTATATATTTGATAAGATCATGATGTTATTCTCGATACAGTATGAAGCTAAAGTCATAATAAATTAATTAATAATTATAAATATGGTTTATTGTCATTTTAAAAAAAGAAGAATTCCATTTTTACAATATTTTTGTAATGTCCAATTTATTTGATGATAAATTATTTCGTTTATATAACCAAAATGTATTAAGGTGATTAAAACATCTTAAAAATGTAGTAATATTAGTTAAAATTATTTATACAAAGAACTAGAACAAACTTTAAAACGAATAAATAAATGACTGAGATAACATTAGTTTCTAAGACATAAAAAAATTATTTAAATTGATTATTATGAATATGTTTTTTTCGAAATCAAATAAAATACATGAGGATTCTAAAAAATCTCTCAATTATAGAATCGACCTTATACTTTAGAGTATATTGATGACTGTTTTGCCTCTCAGAGTTATCCTATATTCAAAGATAACAAACAGTATTTACAAAGTGTATAAATTTATTATATTATAGTATCAAGTAAAATTTAATAATTTGAGCTCCTGGTTTCATTTCAGGAATCGATTTCCAATTTATTATTATTAAAAAGATAATAAAAATATCGAAAAACTTGATTTATAGCCATTTATTTAATTAGAAAACAAAAGTCGCAAGTATTGAATTTTTTCCTTTTCGTTATTTTTGGTCAAGATAGACAAATGAATTTCAAAACCAACACTCACCAACGTGGAATTTTAGAATTAATCAGAACCTTTAGAGCAAATATTTAAATTTACGGAGTAAAAAGCAGAAAATGAAATCTTTTTATCAACAATTAAACAATGCAGCAAACTTTAGGTGATTAATAATTAAATTCGAAAATAAAGAAATATATTTTTAGGGATCAGAATTATTTCTACGAAAGTCTATCTCTTATGTCCCATGTTTATGATGAAAATAAAACACTCCAATTCCTGTTCAACATAGTTAAATTTTCAATAAAGTAAACCTTACTAAACTAAAAATAAAATTCCCAACAAAAATCGTTTTAAGTAAAAATTTTGAAATGAAACTCGAAAATTTAAATCATAATTTCTCGGAAATCAAATTCATTAAACAATCAAGATGTATTGTAAATTATAATAATATTAATTAGGAAAACGAAAGTTCGTTTCTTTACATGTTTAACTGAATAAATTTTTACAAACCAATATTAAAAATAATTAGCTTATTATGAATCACAACTATATGAGAAATTCAATGTAAACATGAAAATATTTTCCATTTAATTGCAATTTAACAATGAAACTATTGAATACTAAGTATGATCTAATACTCGTAGAATAATTATAATAACGCTGAATACACACACAAAAAGGAAAAATATTCATTTTTATAGCAGTCAAAATCGATAAGCTAATAATATGATATTGACATGAAATTGTAAAAACACTTAGTAAAAAATTAATAAATTTAGATTAAATAAAATATTTCTGAATTTTATTTAATCTCATATTATTTTTCCAGAGATCCAGATCAAGCTTCACTTCATACCATCATTTATTGATGAAGTTTCATTTACTAAATAAATATACAGATATGGTGGAAATTTAAAAAGTTATAAAGTGAAAATAATCAAAATTTTCTTCACGCTTAAAAGATGAAAATGAGGAGAATAAATTATTTTGACGAAAATAATTTCCGTTTTTAGTCTATTTTTATGTACTATCTTTAAAAAGTTTTTCAATATAATTGTTGATATATTAGCTAGAGCTTATTGTAACAAGATTTTTTAGAACAAAATATTTGTGTTCTAAACGTTAAACAAGAAAATAATATTATCCATATGACACAAATTATATTAATTTCAAAATTATCAAACGCAGAATAAGTTTTTCGTTAAACACAATCCTTCAGATGTAAGGTTACTCAGTTAGAATAAAAAAATGGAGTAGGTTTTTGGTCGATGAATGTCCACACACAATCTAACGCCTGTTTCTTGCAAAGGGAAGGTGATAAAGTGCTGAACAGCATATTTAAATAAACAAAGCTTTAACTAAGGGATGTAAAATATGTGTAAACTCTCTTCGAAAGAAGTCTTGATAGGTTTTACTCATGCTTTATATACAAAAAAACACAATTAAATTTTGCATTTAATATGATTTCACGCTTTACATGTTCCTTAACAAAAGCTATTTTTAATGTGACAAAAAATAAATATTTTGAATTCCCAAATAATAACATTTCAGCAACTTTATCTGGTATTCGTTCTAAATTTTAACTATTCATCATGACATTTCATCCATATACTAGAATATTAAGTTGTATTTTTAAAAATAGAAATCGACGAAGCCTTGTTTGAAGAGGGTCTTGATAGGGGAATACTAAAAACAGAATATTTGATCAGATTTACTTTTACTAGCATAAATATAAGTTTTCTGGAGTCTCTGAGGCCAGAAGAATATATGGAGATACTTTAACATATTAACATATTAAATATAAAACTGATAAACATAACATTATAGACTTCTCATGAATCGCGAGCGATTCATATGCTTTTGGTACAAATTAAATGATAAAAATATTGGATTATTAAGTTCTCAAGTTTAGGCGTGCGCTCTGAATATCAAAATAAACGTTAACAAATTTTAAATACATTTTTTACTTATCTTTCTGGTGACGAAAAATCTATCATAAATAAGTTTAATTTTTTGGATGAGTTTATCTTTTTATAAAAATATCTGCTTAGATTATTTTTTTTATTTATCTAAACATGGTAAATTCATCAATTCCTCGATATTTATCTAATTTTTGTTATAAAAGTTTTGGATTAAAAATTTCAAAGAAAACTAAATTTATATTTATATTTTTTTATCTCAGATAGTATAACTTTATTTATAAATCAGTAATACACTTAAAATGGTATTTGTGGAAATAAAATGCATCTTGCATCAACGAATATCTTAAGCCACATATCATGTAAAAAATCGTAATATAAAGTTTAAAAAGTGTTTTTTCTTATGATTAATAATTTAAGAAATAATCTGAAATACGAAAAAAATGATTCTGATATTTAGAGTTTAGTTTTATGGTTCATCCTGTTACTTACGATGATTATTTAAAAATTGTCAAAATCAAACCAAAACAAAAATTTAGAATTTACTTGAATTATTTGTATAAATGTTCAGTAAAACGCATTGTTTTAATTAATGAAAGTATTATTTATTATACTTAAAAACAGTGTCTACAAATATAAATTACTCCATCAAAACCGATCATCGCGCATGCTCTTACAAACCATTTCTATGCCCTACCCTTTTTTAATATTCTGGTAAAAATTACATTTTTATCTTAAATTTATCCTATAACTATCGAAAATTTATTGGAATGTTCCTTTTTTTTGCATTGTAGATTAATTTCTTGATATTAACTTTGAATGAACTTTGTAAACACAAGATTATTATTTTTATGGTAAGACAGAACGATGTCACTTAATCGATATTTTGCATGAATAATAGGAATACGTAAAAATACACTAACTACACATTAATTAAAATTCTTAAGAAAATTATATAAACTGGATAAAACTTAACCTGTTACGTCATCGACAACACCCAAATTTAACATATTTAGTCTTTATGATAGCCTTAAATATTATTTCAACTTACTTTTTGTGATTTTAAAAATCAAATTAAATTTATATTATAATGTAATTTTCTATTTTAAAATTAAAGAAATTTTATTCAAATAATTTTTAGTATAGATAGAATAGACTAAAATTTTATTAAAAAGTTGAATAGGATTTTCTGTTTGAGCATCCTTCTGAATTATATCTGAACAGAGAATTAAAAATTAATAAACGGTAGTATCAATTTAATACGTGATTAAAACGAGTATATATTTAGATATGTTCGTGCGGTCATAAATTTAATTACTCTCGGAGGCTGATTAGATGTACATTTTCCTTGTTCTTTGCACCATTTTGGTTCAAGTAAGTTTTAAGTTTGATTTATTTTAATTTCTTATTATATCTTTGATTCATATCCCAAGTAATTCAACAGATTGCTTGTGCTTATATTGCAAAAATTATTTTTAAAGTTTACCTGTTTCCTTATTTTGATTTATTTTTGTTTAGATTTGATTAAAAATGGTAATATTAGTTCTTACATAATTTAAAAACCCCAGAATTTTTATCTCTATAATTAACTTCACAACAAAAGGAAATTATATTTTTTTCAGAACGTAGGATATTTTGATTCATGTTCGCCGTACTACGCTTTATTAAAAAATAAAAATTTTTAAAAAATAGCTCATGAAAATTGGCTAGCTAAACCGATATATTTTGTAAAAAAATTAGCTTAACTTTTTTAACATTCCAGTTCTTGTGTCTACATCATAAAAATAACTAAATGATTACCTAAATATCGATTTTAATGGTTAAATAGAATTGTATCTAAGTTAATTTTTGAAATAGAGCTAAGATACAATTTTATTCAAATTTATTACTTGATTGTAATTTTCACGAAGTATCTGATGTAAGATAAATATCATAAATTTTTTCATTTCGTTTTTTTAAATCTTAAAATTTCTAAATTGATCAGAGTAGCAAGTGTATGTTGATGAATAAATAATCAAAATTACTGAATTTTTATAGAATAGAGAAATATTATTGTGTCTTGATATAGTTTTTTTAACAACACTTTCAATTTAAAATGTTATAAAATATTTTTTCGTGAAAAACAAAATACATTGTTTTCATTAATTTATCGTAGTTTTTAATATTTTAACATTTTTTATTGATTAGATAGATACTAAAATTTTTTACATCTGTGAATGAAACAGCTTCGGTGTGTTTTTTGCTATTTTTCGTACAAAACATTTATGAATTTTTAATATACTTAAACATTTTATGAGAATTTACCATGTTAAATTATTTTAACAAATGGATATCTTTCTATTTAAAATCACAGAATTTAGAAATTTTCATATTTTTTTATAAAATATAAATGGAAGTATAAGTTATTCTTTTACTTAAAAATTATGAAAGATATAAAACATGTTTTTGATACATATAAACGTATATTTTTGGAAATAACATTTTGAATATCAAATATTTAACGTTTTTGATTGCAGAATTCGAAATTTTTTTCAAAGATTAATTTTAATGAACGAATAGAAGAATGATATGACTTTTAGATTATATGTGGATCTGATAGAAATATAATTTATATATAGTCATTTTTTATTTGATTTTACGTATATTTGATCCATGTTTTCTGACGAATTTTTATTATTAAGATATTTTTTGTTTTTTTGAACAAAATGCTTGATAAATAAACTCTATTTAACATCAAATGTTTCAAAAATAGCAATCATAAGTTTGAAAATATATTTGTTATTTTTAAGTTATTTATATTTGAAATAAAGATCAGGATTATATAATCAATTTTTGTTTGTGATAAATTTTCATAAGATGTCAATTATAAAATATAAGAAGCACAAAAATTTTATTTTGGATAATAACCTTGAACTTCAAAAAAATGAAAGAGGTTTTAACAACTCCAGATAAATATTTAAATGATTTTTGTTTTGTGGTTTCTTGTTTTTTTATTTTTTGAATGACAGTATAAAGGGAAACTGATCTCTTATAATTTTATTAGTTTATTTGCGCTATTTCTTTGTCATTTTATTATAATTTATCTTTCTGCATAACGTATTCATATTCAAACCTCCATATTAATTTGACAGTAAAATATAACAAATTATTTTAAAGGTAAAATCAAATAATTATTCGTTCCTATAATTAATCACAGAGTTATATACAAGTGTTTTATATTTTTGTTTTATGGCTGATATAATTTTTGTCAAATATTTGTTTTTTCTAAATATTAACAGATTTCTTTGCTCAAAGTAAAATCTAAATACAATGTTTTAATCTGATATTAAACGACAAAATAGATTTTCAAATGTCAGAGTATCAATTTTATCGTAGCTTTAATATACTTGGTTTAACTGTGGAAATTTAGTGATTAAATATTCTTTTCTATTAATATCGAGGGGTGATTATAATTTTTTCAATATTTATAATTTATTTTGATAAATTTATTATATATTGATTTAATTGCAAAAAATATTTTTTTATATTAAAAAACAGCATTAAATACATATATTACTTTTTTGCAGGATAAATCAATTTTCAATTTTATACCTGATGTGATTGATAATTTTGTGAAAAAACATATTAATTCAGATTTATAATTTCTTTAAAAATTTATTTTTACATTAATTTTTCCTTAATTTTAATATCCAGATAATTTGTCCTCTGGGTGGTATAGAAGAGGCTAAACCGAAATTAGACTTTAATATACTCGAGGTGTGTGCTTATAAACATTCATACTCTCTTTGTTTTGAATAAAATTTGTTTAGTCGTTTTTATATACGTTATTTAATAGAAAATTTTCTCTTATAGTACTCATTTTTATTCATAATTCGTGAAATATTATGAAATTTCACGATGTAACTTATTTACAAGTTAATGAATAAATGTTTGATTTGAAGGATGGTATAGGATCAAAAGATGAGGTTATAACTGAAGAAACTATTTGGTCCATTATGCGAGAGGTGAAAATCAATTGCTTAATTTGTCGTCAATTCTTTTGGCGAAGATTAAGATTTATTCTCAAAATATTTTTATAAATGATGAAAACCCTCATAAAAATTCTTTCTGGTCAATAAACTTTCAAATTATGCTTTTTAAATCAAAACTATTGTAAAATCAAGAATTGGCATATTTTAATTTTTTGAGATATACGACAATCTTTCAAAAATTATAATTACATGTACATAATTTTTGATTTTTTTACGAGAATAAAAGTATGAAAGTAAATCTTAAATATTTAATATTTGATATATACAATCGATTCATCATAACTTTTCTTATTTAAGGTTGGTGGTCAAATTTTTAACTTAGCAAGCATCCAAAAGGGTAAAAAAATTTGCGGACAAAATTAATACGGTATGTTTGATGATATGTTAAAAATTATTTAAATGTCATAATCCGAAACACCTTTTCATGAAATTGTGAAAATATTAAAAATATTTTTAACGCTTATTATATTTTCAAAATATTTATCTTCTTTGATTTTTTAACTATCGAAAACGATTTAGATATTTCCCACTATCAAGAAATAAATAGTTTTAATGATCATAAAATTTTTTTTGTTTTTTTTTCTGTTTTTGAGGATTTATGAAAAGTTTTATTTTCTTTTAAAGAAATAATGTTATAATTTGATTACTTTTGAACATTTAATTTGAATTGTATTAACATCCCATTATCATAAAGTCGAAATTATCAATATACACTTTAGATATCTATTTTTTACTTATTTTGGCAATATTTTTTAGTTTAGATGTAAAAATCTATATCATTCTAAATTGATAGATTTTTGATGATTAAACATATCATAACATCTCATGTCTAAATATAATATATTAAAAATAAAAATTTTCTGGATCATCATATTTGAGGATTTAATTGTTCCAAATGATATTTTTATCTTCTGATGATATATCCTCGATTAACTATTGATTTTTGTGTTTTATGATTGAAAATTTTATTTATGATATTTAAACGAATCGTTTTGAGAATTTTTTTATATATTCATCAATTTGATATAAATAGTGTAAATATTTTACATATATTTATGATTTTTTATGTTGATTGAAATTTATTTTTACGTCATGTATAAATTATTTACCTGCTATCGACATACAACGTTAATTTAGATGTATAATTTTATTAAATGGTGATATATTAATCAAATATACTTAAAACTGACAAAAAAATTTAGAATTCTTTTTATACGAACAATTTTCATGTTGTAAAATAATTCTCATTACATAAAAATTTAGATGATCTTATTTATGTTAAATATAACATTATTTTAACTTACATCGATATGATATTGTTAATTAATGTATACGTTGTAAATTCAAATGTTTAGTTATGTGTTTGGTTCTTATATCTTCACTTCACTGATATAATACATATACTAAATATTTATTGATAAAATCTCCCCTTTGCATGAGAAATAATTGATAAAAAGAATCATACTTTTAACCGAATATTTAATTGAGTTTATGTTAGATATAAATTTATATGGTTAATTATTTTAAATTTATAAGGGAGTTACATAAATTTATAACTTCACTTTATTGCGATGAATATATTTAGGCACTTGAACATTTGACTCAAGCGTCAGTAAGATCTTTAAGATATAAAATATATGTTTAAGTTTTTATAAAAAGTAAATGTATCTAAAATAATGACATTAATATTAATTGTAAGGAAAATCTGTCACATTAAAAGAATATTCTTTATTTAATCTCTTTAAATAAATATTTTTCAAAGATTCATTTTGAGTCAGATATTTAAATATTCGAATGATGTTAAAGATAATAGAAATGACTTATAATATTTTACTTCTCATAGTTATGGAACGTTAATCGTATTTATTTATCAAATAAAATTTGTTAGTCGGTTAAATCGATGTTTCATACGTCGAAACAATAATTTTTTGATTGATGAAATATATGATCAAAAATATTTTAAATAAATCTCATTAAAAAATTTTAGGAAATCCTCGAATTAACAGATCAAGTTGAACCAATCGTATTATTGACTTACTTTTCAGGCAACGTGTAAATAAACTCCAAAGTGTAAGTTGATTATTATTGGAAATGTTGGTGATCATTTTCCTCAAATGGAATATATTTTTATGTTGTAATAATCTGGCATGTATTTTATTATTTGAAAACCATCTTAATGCGTGTTTATATTCCATATGGATTCATAATCATTGAATATTTTATTTTTTACATATTATATTTTTTGCTTTTTATTTTGTTCAGATAAATGAATATACATAATCTAATTAAATATTAATTTAATTTAAATGATCATAAATTATCCTGAAAACGAAGTTTCTCTACATTTTAACTAAGAAAATTATCATTCATGTTGATTTTTTTAAAGATGTATGATTTACGTGGTTTATAACTAATTTAAAATATTTATCCAATCTTAAGTTAATTTCAAAATATTTTTCTCATAAAAAAACGATTAATCTAGATATATTCTAAATACTTTTCATTGTCGACATGATATAAAATGTTTAAAGTTAAAAAAGAGATAATTTTTATGAATTTCCAAGATTAATCTCACTATTAGATTTTAAAAGATATTATTAATGCCTCAAGATGCGTATATTAGTTTGTAACGTAGATTATCTTGGAAATAATCTACTTTCGAAGGGTTTAAGCTTTTTACATAATTATGATAAATAATCTTGAGATAATGTCTGGATTTTATTGATATTCTAAATTTAATTTTTCATGTTCTTTATAAATTTTCTTGTTATTAATTTTAACTTCATTTATTCAAACGTAGTTGTTAGTTTTGGTCAGATAAAATTACATATAAATAAAATTTTTCAAATAATTATTTATTAAGGTGATAAAGAGATCAAAAGAAGCAATTTCTTCGAATGTAATATGTTATATTAATAAAATGAATCCAACATTCAATTCTGTGGCCATTGATGTATGTATAATTTGTTTTATATCAGAGCTTAAACGGCGAAATATTTTTAAATAAATTTATATTTAGATCTTTTATTTTAAATTATTCTGATGTACATATCGTAACATATCAACGATTATAAAATTTAAAAGTTTATATTATTCTTTGACATTTTAAAAAGTATTTTTTAGAGTTTGGCCCTTTGTTAAAATTATGTTTAATGAAAATTATTTCATTATTCTTTAGAAATACAAACGTATATGTGGTTTCTTCGTTAGATTAGTATTTATATTTTATATTTAGTTTGGAGAATGTTATTTCGATTTTTTGGTAAGTTTAATCATATATATAAAACTTTTTTTATGATTTTATGAAAATTTATTTTCACAACTTGAATCAAAATTTTATTTGTTTTGATATTCCAACTTTGATTAAATTTATAAGTAAATTATGTTCTATTTATGTGAACTATTTACCCATATAAAAACTCATAAGACCATTTATTATTATAAATTACACAATAAACCATATAAATTTTTTCTGAGTAATATTTCAAGACTATTATCGAAATATATCGAGAAGTAATTAATTTTTTATCACAGAATTCCAATGATTTTTTTGAACTGGAGGTATTTATTATATATGTGTTAAATTTTTAAATATTTTGATGCGAATTAGTTTCGTTTAAAAATTTTTAATAATATATCATGAATTTGTGATGAATTTAAAAATATTTTAATATTTACATTCGAGGATAATTTTTATAGTCCATTATGATTTTTACGAATTTCTAAAATGTCTGAATATTTATAACATTTTGTAGAATGAATATGACAAGCTTACAGGATTGTTAGAAAATTTACTTGAGTCAATGTGACATAAGATATTTGAAAATATGAATTCAAATAGAATAACAGATTATCTTTGTTAAATTTTCTCGAAATTATTTTTATTGTTGACTATAAATAGGGAATCACGTAATATACATATGAAAAATGATTAAAAAAAATTTCGGTGATTTATTTTCTTTTCTTGGCAGATGCTTTCCTGTTCTAAACCAAAAATTGCGAACATTAATCGATAATTTTTTAATGTGCTATAAACGAATTTGCTATTAATTAGTAAATTTATTTTTAATTTTTATGGAGAAAAAATGGACAACTATTACCATTTACGATTTTTTAATATGGTCAAGTTTAAAGAAATACTACCTATCAGTTCTGAACTATTCTGTAATCGATTATTATATTTTACTGAAAATAAGTCTCGATGTGTACACCTGTAAGTAGATTTTTATTGAATTTCTTCAAGTTTTCAAATTACGGGAATAATAAAAATGAATTTTTTATCACTTGTATTGAACGATACAGTTAATGCACTTTGTGTTTAAAGTTTTAAGAGGAAGTATTATTGTGTTTGTTATATTTTTTTTTGAAAATATAATTTAAGAATTGTAAAAATGTTTTATTAGCTTATCTTTTAGGTCCAATTTATGTAATATTAGATACGAGGTCATCATCATTCATTGTTTTTGACTTTCAAGAGGTGTTGTAAAATTTGCTCATTTTAACAATATCTAAGTATGTATTAATTTAGAATTGTTATTATACTTATGATTTAATAATTTTTAATTTTAAAGTTAAAATCTTTCTATATAGTTGAAACGAATACTCCTTGTTATTTACAGTGAAATAACAATGAAATTCTTTTGGCTCAGAGTGTAAATTTAAACATTTCTAAAAATGTGTATTTCAATAATTTTTTTTATACACATAAATAGATAAAATTTTTCATCACAGTAAAAATGTTTTTTAAATAATATTTTATTAATTTTGACGTATTGGAAAATACAAAAGAATTATTAAAATGCATTTTTATAGCATATATGTGAAAATTTCACATTTTATTTCAAACATTAAAGTAATCAAATATAATTAACTTATATCTTTTTCAAAATATAAGAAACCATCAAATTAAAATTTTCCAAGATTGAAGAAATATAAGATAATTTTGTTTTGATCATACGAAGTTTTTTAAATATATATTTTTAGTTTTATATTATGAAATATTTTTCGTATACAAATTTTTTAATTAAACTTAATCAATTCGAATGTGCCTGTAAAAAATATTAAAATAAATATTTTTTGTTTTCTGACATTAATTTGTTTGAAATGAATGTTTTCAACTTTTTTTGATTATAACAACAAAAACTTATTTTAAAATTTTATTTTTTGATTTTTCCTAAATCATATGCATATATTTAGAGAAAATTCATAGGCTATTTAAACACTTTTTTATGAAATAGAATAAACGTATTAATTGAATTATGGTAATTTTTATTTTAATAAACTAATATTGAATTATAAGGGAGAACAGTATCTAAGTTGAGAAAAATTTTACAAACATTAATTTCATTATTTTAATAATTAATATGTTAAAAGGTGAAATTATATTTTGGCACAAATTATCAATGATAACGATAAAAACAATTTTAATTTTCAAATCTATTTAAATCTTATTTTTAATAAAATTACATCTTTGTGCAATTTATAGAATATCGTACGAACAAATTTTAGCAGAATATATTATGGTATTGTTTAATTAATAATTTTCTTGTATTTTTGAACTGAATTATTCAAATTGAAATGTTGTAACCGAAATAGATTTTACTATCTTGGATTATAGCAGGTTGATAAAAAAAATTGTGCATTATTATTGAAGAGCAAAACAATGTCAAATCTGTTTTGGCTTTGTGAAATATACTTTAAAATATAAAAAGTTATTAGCTGCTGCTCTTTTTTTACGTTTATCTGTCAACTCACTTAAACCTGCTTGATAGTCCGTTCAAAAATATCCTGAGTTATTGTATGTGAGACTTACACCTTATTAAAATCATCAGCTTATTGGCTCATAGGACAACTTGGGCTCGGCACCATATACTATTTGCTTGAAAGGCGTTTTATTTTGTCATAAGACATCAAATAAACGTCTTGCATACTCTGTTACAATCACTAGAAACCTCAGTGTACGCCCAATATCACCTAGAACGTTCACCTCGACAAGTTCAAATTGGTATAAATATACTTATGAAGTTTATTTGAAACATATTTCGAAATATTAATTTTTTAAAAATATAAGTTATAAAAATCAATTAATATATTGACATTTTATGTGATCTGAAATTATATTTTATATTTGTAAGAGAATTTTAATTTTTTGATAAATTTAATAATTTTTAGTGCATTAGAATTTCATCAGGGAAATGTAATGAAAACGTGTTTCATAAATTCGCATAAAATTGTAATATATACTTTAAAAAACATGCTTATAAACTATATAAAATAATTTAAATGAAATTTTAGGAAACCACAAGGTGTAAAAGAATATAAAAACCCTTCCTATGCTAACATATCACAAAAAAATCGATATTTTTGAATGGGTAATCAATATAATATATATTTGAAATTTAAAATTTGTATTTGTGAAGCAAAAGATTGAATAATTTCGAAAATCGTTTAATATACGCGATCATACATTTTCGGGAAATGATAAGATTACCATTGAGAAGAAAAATTAATGCATTCCTGATGTGAAAATCTGAATTTGCATAAGTTTTGAACATAAAGATACGTTATAAAAATTTTATGTTAAATTTTTGAATTATGACTTTGTTAAAAATAATAAGTGAAAATAATTTATTTCAAACAAATTATCCTTTTTTAACTCGTAAACTAACACGTAGATATGAATGGTTATATTTGGTCATCTTATTGATATATAAAAAAAATTATTAATAAATCTAAAAAAAGTATTTTTACATGTATAAACGCTTATAATTCTTTAGAATATTGACTTTTAAAAAGGGTTTATTTTTAAGAATTTCATATGAATGACTGCCAGAATATATTTTGATTATTTTGATGGTATTATAAAACAAGAGATGCACAATTCTATGAATTATAAAATTCAACTCATCGTCGAACTTTTAAAAGATATTTAATCGTTTTTAAAAATATATCTTTGAAAAAGATTCAAATTACTCCACATATCCTCATAAATCACACTATTTTAATGTATCAGATGACTCTATTTATCAATAATCATTACATTCAAAGTGAAAATATGACAAGACTGATATGAAAAAAATTATAAATCCACGTTTAGATAATTATATAAAAATAAAGAGAAAGAGTTAAATTCAGATGTGTCATTTTGTGACCATATTATAGAACATCGGCCACTTATATTTTCTTCAAAAATTTATTTTAAAAGTTTAATGACTTTACATAATTGATAAAAGATTTAAAATTGATAATGAAACATCAATTTGATACGACGATAATAGAGGATAAAAATTACTCTTCAGTTTCTTATTTTTATTTTTACATGCTTCTTTATATCAACTTAACATAACTTAAAAGTTGAAAATGTAACAATCTATTGTGAATCAAAATCAACAATCATTGACGATAGTGAACTCAAGCAATCAGTTTTTATCCGATGGTTCATAAAATGTGTATTTCATGAAACATTTCAGAAAATAAAACAAGAAACTATATAAATCTATGAGATGTCAAAATATATTTTAAATATTTTTTGACTAGATAACATTTTTATTTTATGAAATATTTATGTTTAATGATTACATTGAATAAAATTTATGATAGGAACGTAATTTTTAAGGTCACTACCAATTTAAGAGAAAAATGATCATGAAATTAATTTAAAATTATCTATGAATTTGATTCAATATTAACTTAGAATTAACTATCTTTGATATTTCTTAAAATTTCACTTGGCGAAAATTCAATTTTATTATATATTTGAAGAAAATCAAAATTTTGTAAAACTTGTACACGGATGATTTGAAAATTTCCAACGATAAACAAATAAAATAATAAATTATAAAAATATATGTTCATATAAAAATTATTTGCACAAATAAATTAAAATATTTCAATATAAATAAAAACATAAGCATTTTTGTGAGATTAATTGTAATTTTATGAATTTCTTGAAGGTTTGTCTTAATAGACAAATAATTCATGAGTCTCCAAATCAAAACACACAAGAATATATGTAAATACTTTTAAGATTTGAAAATTTCTTGGAAAACAAAATTTTTAATTGAAAAATAAGACATTATAAATATATAAATGATCAAAACCATCTCCAGTGTCAAAAGATCCTTAAAGCTTGTTTCTATTTTTAGACTAAAGAATTTTTTGAATTAAAATCAAAAAATTCTAATTGATAGTTTGAGACAGAATGAACTTATTTCCTAAGTATGATGTTGAAATTAAATAAGTCAAAATATCTGTAATTCACATAAAAATTAATCTTTTAAAATCCAATTGCTATTTAACTTAATAAACCATTCATACATATTAAAATACTTACATATCCATAAAATATGATTAAATTTACCTTTATAGAAAATTGTCGATTTTTAATTTAAAAGTAAGATATTTTTAATAAAACCAACTTTTTATTATTCTTGTTAGGTGAAATATCTAATAGACACGCATTTGATTTAAATTAAATCTTATTTTCTCATTCGGCATAACTCGTTATCATTTATAAAATGCAGATTTGAACTTAAGGGCTTATTGGTATTATTTTACATTTATTCTTAAAATGAACCGTAAATAGTACGTATTTATATTTATATCCCTCGTAAACCATAAAAAGTTCAAGACTTTGAAAAACTTTTGAATGCTAAAAATGTAAAAGCAAATGAAAAAATTACAAAAGGGAAATAATAAAGATTAAACTTATTTCTATGAGAAATAATAAATAATACTCCCACATTTCACCTGAAAGAACAAGATTACAAAAAATTCCGAAAGCTTAGCCGTTATAATGGATCACAAAATAGTTTTTCTTAAACAAACTTTTTAATTGCGTGAAACAACTATCAAAGATTATTTAAAATAATTAAAAAAATTTTTGTGAACGCATTATCTACAAATTCCAAATTAAAATTCATTTAACTTGGCAAAATAACTTGGAACCCAGAATATATTCCTCTTATCCATATATTTACTCTATATGTGCAGTAAATAAACTGAAAAAATAGATTCACAAATTTTAAGGATGTTATAAACATTTATGTTGTACTTATGTTTTATGTTCACACAACAAATCAAAACACCGGTACCTACATTTTTAACTAATTCAAGGAAAAAATAAATATTAAATTTCGAAGATAACGTTTTTTAAGCCATGTGAATTTTAGAAAAAACATTTCAATAGAACTTTTATTTATGAAAGGATGAGTTAAAATTAAGCTAATATCCCATTTAGTAAATTATAATTTCGAAAAATAGGTTAAATATTTATATTGAATAATTTCACGAAAATAAATTAATTTCAATTATAATTTATTCTTTAATTCTCTCAATCATGCCACCTAAGTCATAAATTACAATTACTTGATCAACATCTCTTTAAGCTCTTTTAACGCATTCTAAGAATATGCGTAATATTATTTATGGTTAGAGAATAAATTAATAATGAATATGTGAATAAGATATTTTTAAACTTAAAATATTTATTAAGATAACTCGCTTTCATAAAAATGTGAAAAAATGGTTCTCGTTTGTAAAATTAAAAAATCATAAAAAACTCAACATGGTATATACCTGAAGATCCGATTGAACAATTGAATTCTCAAAAATATAAATTAATTTACCTCTTTGTATATATCCAAGATAGTCTATATATTCAATCGAATGTAGATTAAAACTTTAACACGATAGGAAATAATATTAAAGAAATGCATGGTTAAAAGGTTGACCAAAAAAGAATAACTCGTTCATGATAAACAAAAATATTCGATTTATAAACGGTATGAACTAATCCTAAAAACTTTTTTGTGTGTGCATTTAAATTTTAATTTTTGATAAATTAATTTAAAGAAACGCTCACAAGAAATTTCATATAGTTTTCTTTAATCTTGGGAATTATTAAGAAATAATACTTTGTCCCAAAAACTTCGACAATTTTTCATAATTGACTACAAATTTTTATCAAAAATATTAAAACAGTCAACATAGATGAAAAATATTTTAATTTTTTTAAATATATAGATGATTAAACTTCTTTTCTGATTAATAGTTTATCAAAATATGAATCATCAAAAAAGATATTAAATGCTTGAGATACATGCGGTTAATTGCTATTTTAGATGAAAAGACATTTAAATTATGTTATTTTCATATTTAGTAACATTAAAAATATTGAATAAGATACATTTCTTTCATCAGAAAGTAACAAAGGATTCTATCATTTATTTTTAATTACATTATTTACCACGGCTCTAAGTGAACCTTCTCTCACCTAAAAATATAAAAGATTTAAAAACTTTGTATAAAGGAATATATTTTTAAATATTCATATAAATTCAAGAATCGAAAATACAGAAAATATTTTTAAAAATTGTTTTCATAATATCAATATCTTTAAAAAGAATCATTTCTGATTTTATCAAAATAATGAAATTTTTTAATTTTTAAGAAATATGAACCAATATAAGAAAATTTTAACACATAAATGACTAATTTAGTTTGTAATAACCATATTAAAATAGTTCACAGCAGACCATATCTAATAGATATTAAATAATAAAACATTTTTCGAATCTTCGTACATTTCATTTTTGATCTAAATTTACATATATAATATAATGAAAAATTATATGAATAAGGTGTTTTCAATTTTCACAAAGAATAATTTTGTCATGAAAAAAATATCAAAATGTTTATAAACCGTTTCAACAATTAAATTAAAGTATTTTGAGGATTTTAAGATAAAAAGACTACAAATTAATTTAGTTTGTTGAAATCTCAAATAATTTACAATACTTCAAGGTAAAAATCGAAATGTATCATTGTTTTCTAAATAAAAAATTGCCTTAAACACCCCAATCCCTAAATCCTAAAACCATCTATTAAATTAAAATAAAAATTAATTTTGAAACAATATAATAAAAATTTTAACCAAAAATAAAATATTTTAAAGATTAATGTCTCATCGCATAAAATTAAAATCAAAAATTCTTTACGAGTGTAAAATTGGTGATACTTAAATTCCTAGTTTAAAATAAAAACATCTATTAACTAAAGGATTTTGTTGATTATCAAGAATAATTTAAAATATTTAAAGATCATAAATATTACATATTGGATTTCATGAAAACGAAATGCCTAGATAATCCATAAATATACTATATTTACAAGATGATTAGCTAAGTCGAATACATCCTAAAATATAAAATACAATGTGCTTGTTAGATAAATTTATTTTTAATGTTATTAAAGTATTTAGATTATAACCAATCACCGTTACATTCTTTTTATGAATCATTCGAAAATAATATTTACATAAAAATCAATGTTATCTCAATTTAAAATTAAATATAATCGCCTATTATTTAATTCTATGAAATATCATTCCATGAAAGGCAACATGAATAAGCAAATAAAAGTAGGTATCATCAGTTTTCTTTTTGTGAATATGACTTATCATAAAGTAACCTTGAATTCAACATATGATAAAATGTCGAATTATTCGTTATTAATTTTTTTAAATTATAAACTATGCGGCAGATGCGTTCAAAGAAATACAATCTGAGTTAATTTTTTAATAAAGAACTGATAATTTTAAACATCAAAGCGCAATTTAATTTTGTATCGAATAATTTTTACTCTCTAAAAAATATATATAAATCTCAGATAAAATAACTGCTCACCGATGCTCTCATCAAATTTTGAGTTTCCTAAATAGATTAAGAATAAAATATGGCCCTTTAGTTCACAAAAACTAAAATCTAGGATATCTCATTCAATTTATGAAAATTGAAATGTAATCCACTAAAAACCGAAATATTGAAAATATTAAAATTTCGAAATTATCGTATATTGTGGAAAAAATGTTTTATTACAAATCTATTGGAAAAAATCATGAACCATTGATCGTGATTGAAATAATTAAAACCCATAATAATGATTAAAGTAAAAATATAAAATTTTAATTTGCATAATTTTTATAAATCGAAAAAAGTGGAATAACTATTAAAAAATTAACCCGTCGTAAACACTCTTTTTGTTTGAAGAATGAGGTTATGAACTATTTTGATAAACATATTTCAAAAAAATAGATGACTTTTTAGTTTTCCAAATACTAATTGAATCAAAGATAAATAATATGCAGAATCACTTTTCATTGCTTATAAATTTAAACTTCATAACTCGAGGATTCGTTTCATATGGGTATGTAAAATAATTCTGATAAACATCATTTAAAGAAAATATTAACAATAAATTTTTACATTTCATTAGATTTGATCATTTTAATGCTTATTTTAGTATTAGATAAATGTATTTATTCATATTACTAAATATTCACGTGTTAAGGATATCCCCATGTTAAATGTTGAATTGATCAAGAATTAGCAAATTTATCGTAAATAAAAATTTTATTTTTTTGCGATTAAAAATTTTTAATTTGCTACAAAGATATTTTTTACATAATACATCACCATATTAGAAAAATCATTTTTTAAATATTTTTATATATAGATTTAAAAGGAAAACAAATTTCGAATGATTTTCAAAGAATTTTTAAATAACATCATTTAAATTAATAAACTCTTTGAAAATGATTTACTAGAGCTTTTTTAAATAAATAAAACAATTTAATTTGAAAACAATGATATTTCAAAATATATTTAATGTATTTGAAATATTTACCGAATAAATTAGACATATTAATAATAAAAATAAAAAAAGAGATTTATTTGTTTATTTCCAAAAAATTTTTAACTTGAAAGTGAGATCAATTTTTAATAAATAAAACCAGTTCTAAAATAAAAAAAAATTTATTGACAGCTTGTTCTAAATAATATTAATTATTGCATATTTGAACCTGTTGTACGTTTTATTCAAAAAATAAAATTATAATGTATAAAATCACAATACCTGAGTCATCTTGGCTTCAAAATTTTTCAATAGAGCGGATGAAAGCTAAATACATATTTTATAATTCTGCGAAAGTTGTCATATTTTTCAAAATTAGATATTAAAGTAATTGATTGAAAATTAAAGCTCAAAATACATTCATAACATTTCATAAGTAAATTAGAATAATCTCAAATAATTTTAAACATATTATATAAATCTTGAAGTTGAATTCTAGTCAAATGTTTCATACAGATCTTGACGACAGGTCTGAACATTCATTAGACACTTCAATATCTTCAGTATTAACGGGTGCCTAATTTGAAAATTATTTTAAATAAAATATTAATAATCTTGTAAATAAAGTATTTAAAAATAAAAATAAAATTTATCCAAAACTTCGGTTTAAAGTTTATCATGATCTCAAAATTTTATTCATTCATAACATTATATGATACTAAGATTATTCAATGAAAAAAGATAAAGACGACTGTTAATTTTTCATGTAATTAGCATACTTTCGCTTCATTAATTTTATCATTTTGACCCTCTACGTCAAATTTTTCCTTCGGACAAAATATCTAATTTTTAAGAAAATAAAATTTCTGATAAAGGTTACAAACAATAACAAAATGTTAATATTTATAATAGAAAACCAAATTTGTATGAACCCATGACCACTCCTGAATAATTTTTTATGAGAAATTTCCCATTTTAAGAATATTTTTTAAAATAACCAAAAATATTTAAAAGTCTGTTTCTAACATAAGTTTAAATGAACAAAATCTTTTAGAATTCGAGCTCTTGTCAAATATAACTATATGCGCAAAATTACATTTGAAAAATTTACAATTGAAAAATTCTCAAAAATTTAATATTAAATAAAATAAATTCACAATGCAAAATTTTTTATAAAGATTTAAAAAAATATTTATAAAGGAAATGATAACGTTTTAGAAAGAACTATAATGCCTAATTACAAACTTCTTAAACATCATAGTTGCAATTATTTAAATTTAATTATTTTGACAATTCAAACCATTCCAAGCTCAAAAAATCCACTTATGAGAGTATAATTTTTGCGGTATCTAAAAAAATAATTCAGATCTTTATTTACACTAAATAATTTTAGAAAAAACAAATCTTTTTAAAATACAAATTAAAAATAAAATGCATGAGTAACATTTTATAAATGACTTTAATTGGAATATATATCATATATCATATTTGATTTATCTAAAATCTGTTTCATAAATATTCTAAGTTATTTTCATCGCAAATTAGGTAAAAAATGATAAATCAAGGCTACAAATCAAAGGTAAAATCGATGATATTTAAAGAGGAAAATATTACAGCAACTCTTCAGATAAAACAAACAACAATGGAACGGTGTACAAAATAAAATTTAATAACTCCCAACATTCTCAAAATATGCTTAACTTACAAAAATGAAACAATTTAATTCGATACTTCAACGTTCAAAATAAAGAACACGTTCATGTAAATAATACTTATTTCGTTTAACGAAATTTACTCGAATTCCAAAATAAATGATATCTTAAATCTGAAAAAGTGTAAAATTGTCGCTAATAAAAAGGATTTAACAATATCCTTCATATTTATCTCAAAAAAAGCGATGATTTAATCACCATAAAAAATCTTGATACAAAATGAGGGATAATTTTAATTTATTTATAGAAAAATTGTTCCATTAAATAATCGTCCTACAAATCCTCCATCAGTAAAAAATTATAAATCTTAATTTATTATCTTAATCTTAAAATTTAACCTCGAAAGAAAAGTAAATTTTACATAATAATTTCCTTGATAAATGTATGAAAGCCTGTATTAACTTTAGGTCTATAGAGCCAATATTTTTAACCTTTTGATATCATAAATGTAAAAAATAGATTTAATCTGTTCAAATTTTGGCGAAATCGTTTAGAAATTCTTGAATTTTTCATGATTAGAATAGAGAGGAAATAAAAATGACTTCGGATTTTCTTCATTTGATATACTTCCATTATAATCATGTATACGATAATTTCTTTGAAGAAATTTAAAATTCTATGAATTATTGGATTTTCAGCATTTAATGTCCTATGTTAAAAATCATTCAAAGTAAAAATAATTTTATTCAACTTATTTAGCAGATTTATAACAAAAATATTCGCCAACAATTTTGTTTTTAAATCTAATATGTTAAAATATGATTTCAGATGTTACATGTATGTTGTCAAATAATCCTACTTTTAATAGAATATAAATTTAAAGGTAAGCGAAAAATTAAGTAAACATCGAAGGAATAAAATACACTTTAAAATCGTTGCTTAAGGATATCATATACGTGTATTAGTTGACGTAAAAGCCTTTTAGAAACGTACTCAAAAAATATATTTATTATAAAGTAGATAATTCTTAACTTGATAAATTCAGAAGCAAAACTTCATGTATGTTATAAAATTGATAAAAATTAAAATAAAGCTGACATTTATATCGTATATCCAACTTTTAAACATAAGAAAATAAAAATATTAATAAATTTTTATAACCTTCTAAAACATTAAAATATTTAAAATAATGACAAAAATTTTGAATTAAAAAAGAATCGGTGAAGGGAAATACATTTTTTATTTTGAATATCAAATTATTTAATAGTTATTAAAAATTTTGTGCAATGAAAACTTACTTGGCCAAAAACTGAAATATGGTAGATGAAGAAGAACATTCGGTTGTATGTCCACGATATTTACACGACGTTAGTAATTAATTATCCGAAATTTATAGTCGTTTTAATCTCCACTTTATCTATTTAATCCCTAATAATCCTTATATGTAATCTTTTAACACGTTAATTATCTTCGACTCTATGGCGTCTTATGTGCACTTGAGGGATTTTTTGATAGTTTTCGTTCAGAGGATATGAAATTGAATGATTAATAAAAATAGGACAAATTAATTCATCCTTATAATAATATTTTATCTGATAAAATTTTTATATAATTATCTTGTTGAAATATGACCATTATGTCATATATTGTAAATCTTTTCGACGTCATCATCTTCAATCTGGACAAGACGATATTTTTTTTTCAGTTGCCTATCTTTTTTGCATTTTACGACAAACCCATATTGTATATTCAAACCTATTATAATTAATTATCTATTTTACGCATCTTACAAGAAAAAACTTTCAGATTTTTTATTGATTCCTGTTTTAGAGTATAAGGTATTAGCTTGTTTGACAATAGTAGTTTTTCTTAATAAATATGAAGAAAGTTTATGACGTAAATAATAAAAAATCAATCGATAAGGGGATTTATGAAGTATCTGACATATATTTTTTCATTTATCTCTTGTGTTATATTTTAATACTTAAGTTATCGAATTAAAAAATATGCGTCAGCAATAAGGGGAAAGAATTTTTCCGTCATCCTAATTCATTTGTAACGAAATGATCAAAATAAATTTTAAAATCTATATTCGTGATCTTTTATTTCTTAACTACGCCAGTGTTAACTGTGATCAACATTTATAGCCATTAAATATTTTATTACACCTTTTTTAATTGCGTAAATTATATTTTATATTTTAATAACAGATGTATTATAACGTTAAAAATTATTTTTAACGCCATTGATAAAGAAAATAATAATTCAGAAATCTGCAATTTTTATTTCTTTTTTGATATTTATTTTATTTTACAGAGAAAATAAATTCGCATTTTGAGAATATAAGACGTCATTTTATAAAAAAATTAAACTTATACTCAATTATTCGTTTTAGATAATAATTAATCGATTAAAATAAAAATGTCGTCATCATCTCATAAGTCTTATGGTATCCTTCGTTTTCCACCAGAGAGATTAATATTCTTTATTATGAATAAATTGTCCCTGAACAAATCTTTTCTTACATCATATCATAATTGTTTTAATCATTCAAATCAGTCAAATTCGAAGTCGGACAGTGAAGAAATACTGAAATCCGATAAAAAACGAAATTTTATGAGAATTTAAAGGTAAAGAATTGTTCACTTTTACTTTTTATATTTTACAAATATTATTTGGCGATCTTTGAACAATTTTTCCTAAATTATGATCTTGACAAATTTTTTTGAGTAAAAGTTGATCAACTTGATACGGAATCGATAACAACTTTTAATATAAATTTATAAATTTGTTTCATTCAAAAAATGCAGCGATGTGATCATTAGAATTCTTATTTTTATTGATAATGGAAAAAATAATCAAGTAGAATTATTTAAATAATGATTATTGCGAGAGTAAAACAGACTATTCTTATGTTTTTGGCACATCAAATTTAATTATTTTGTGTCTTTTAATATTACAAAATAGATTGTCATAACATTTTGTTAAATCTTTTTGTCTAAATGTTGAATTATTTTCAGAAAAAATTTTTGTTCTGAATGATTCAATATTAACAAATTTATACATAAGAAGCAAGATTTATAATTTTTGCACAATAACAATTTTCAGGAAAAGACATGAAAAGTTCAACGATGATATAACTGATAACGATTATTCTCACAAAACTACGTTAATTAAGTCATATTGGTATTATCGTTAATCAGCTATGAATTAACATACGAGTGAGATAATACACTATAATATATTTTTAGTAAACAATAAAAAATAATGTTTTACATCCAAATTAGAATTTTTCATATATTTATAATGTCCACTTCACTATTCATGAAACATAAAGGAATTGTACATTTTTTATCTTGAATAATTTAAAAATTTAATTGGTTCGAAATATATCATGGAAAATAAAATAACGACAAGAATTGTGAGAAAAATAAATGTGCAAAAATATTGAGATGAAGAAAATATATTCTCAAAAACCTGTTGCAAAGTTTCAACATATAAGATAAAGCAAAGATATTCTTAAGGAATTTCAAGTGTCAGCATTTTTTACTTGATGAACTTAAGAATTGGTATAATATTTTAATATAGAATAACATATTTTACAATGTTTAACGATATATTTTTCAAAATATTTATAAAAAAACTAAATAATAAAATTCTTATAATCTGATTTTTTTTATTTAAAATATATTTATAGAAAATATATTCTGTATTTAAAATTTAACGGTGTTTAAGGATTGTGCTATTATAAATTTTGAAAACTTGGACATAATATATAACCCTGTATTTATCAACAGTACATAAAAATAAATGAATTAAAGTATATATTTTGATAATTTTAAACTTCATAAATAATTATGAACATGTTGAAACTTCTTATATTGTCAAACGCGATTATTAAAACACAAATTATTTTCGATGAATGGATTAAATAAAATTTATCTTCTGGTTAACGATATCTTTTGTGTTTGATAATTCTACTAATTTGCACATTGAATTTGTTTTTAAATTTTGTTTAAATTCATTTCCTTTTATGTTAACTATTCCTTTTGTTTTACTTTCATGAGAGATTTCTAAATGATCGAAAAAGTAAACTGTTCTTATTTCGATGAAATTCGCCATATAAAATTATCATAATCAATGTTTTGTTATCAGATAGTAGTTTAAATATCACATGATCGTAGGATAAAATATTTGAAGAATGATATTCAAAAGATATAATAATTGTAAGCATTCCCAACTTATTGAAAATATCATCAATATAGATATGTTTTACACAATATATTATTATTTTTTAATCTATATATGAATATATGTAAACAAAATTTCTTTCAAAAATTTTTGACTAAATATAGCTCAAATATAATGGGAAACAATTTTTCTTGAAATTTATTATCAAAATTAGAACACTAAAAATACATTAAATTTATTTAATAAATACAATATAAAAGTATTTATATTTTTTACTTTATTTAGGAAGTGGTTTTTCTTATTTAACCTGACAAATAGTTTAGCATTGATAATAAATGTTTTTCAAGATTATCTCAATCAAATATGCGGTTGATTGCTTAAATCTGTGCATTTAATGTTTTCACCAATAAAAAAATAGTTGTGAAAATAATTATAGTTGATAAATATTGTGTACATAGGATAGTGATGAAGATATATCTCATATAAATACTTCATAAGTGTATTTGAAACTTAAATCCAATCAAAAAATTAATTTCATTTGATGAATTAGATAAAAATACTTTAAAATCAATTTCTTGTGACATTTTATTTTATTGTTTAAAAACAAAAATTTATAAATATATTTTTACTAAAATTTTATGTCTGCGCATGTCTCATCGTTTATCTGTTATGAAAAGTCAACTAATTTTTTAGACATTTCAAAAGAAGTAATTTTTTTAAATATAGAGAACTTTCATCTTTGCCAAAAAATGTTTAAAACCGCTTTTATTTATATCTTATCAAAATAAACATTAACATTCAATTTATAGATTGCTTGATCTTTATTAGATATGTGATAAAATCACACAACAAATACTCACCAACTTATAAAGATAGATAAATGAAGAAATTATGGTAAAAATTTATCAGAATCAGAAAGACAACAAATAAAACCGCAACTGTTAAAAACAGCCAAAAGATGTTCAGATTAAGATTTTTAATGAAAAACGTTGATATAATCATCATTAGAATATACGTGCAGGGTTTTTAATTATTTAACAAAATGATATTTCCTAAATGTATTCTATCGCATAAAATATTGAAAAGAAACATTATTAATTCTATGTATAATTATATCGATAACAGGATTTCATTCAAAATTTATTGTATGAAATTTTATCTTCGAAAAACTAGATTTACAAAAGTTTGAATAAATAATTAAAAATCTTAATGAGTATTTAACTTATAAATGCTTTAAATAGCAAAAGTAACAAAATTAAAAATTAGTTAAATATAAAATAACGCTCATTCAATAAAGTTAAGAGACGTTGAACAATTATTTGACCAGTACGATAGTAGTATTGCTCAAATACTATTTCAACCTGATCACTTCTCAAGAAAGTTTTATGATTGTTGAATATAAAAAATGGATTAAGATATCAATTTTTGAAAGCATGTATAATTTTTCCTACGTTTTAGAAACTAAAATATTGGAAACGCTACATATGACATATATGAATAAAATTTATCAAAGTATAAAAATCTAAAATCTTTTTTCTATTCCATTACATGATTGTATGGCTACTTTTATCTGTGAGAGTTTGACCTCTCGATTTGTACTTATTTGAATTATCGGTAATTAATTTTTTTAATGGTGTCAAAAATTTTTCATTTTAATTTTTAGATTGATAAATATAAATCATATCAAAGATAAATATTGTTCATTTAAGATTATTGTAGGATTTTTACCACTTTATAAGGTCAGTTATTTTGCATTTGATAAATTTTAGTTCTTAAATATTTGTGTCAAAAACAAAATCATAAAAATTTTGAAACAACATTTTTTGCTACGCCCGGAGAACCATAAATAAAAATTTTCCTCAATCAATATTTCTATTTAAAATATTTTTGTTAATTTATTGTCTTTATTATCATGTTAGGAAAGAAACAATGTAATTATTTGAATGGTCAAAAAAATGACATAATAAGGTGAAATAAATCAGTTAAATAAAATAAATCAAAAAATTTTAAATAAATAAACAAAGTATAACCGAAATATTTTCGAAGCAGAGAATCAGTATAATTTTGTTAAATTACAAAAAAATTCAAAATACATAATTAAAAAATAATATACTTTTGAGACATTATTTATTTGAGTAAATAATATTATGTTTTATGTTTCACAAAACTAACCCTCATGTATGAATAGTCATAGAATTCAATATAACTGGTTCCTTTCTAGATAAAACCTAATCATATGTAGGGTTCTTCTATTGAAGTAATGCTAACTGAATATTTCTATTGGGGTGGGGGAGACTAAAAAATAATTGCATCAAAAATATGTGAATCTGCAACTGAGCAACCTTAGCTATCTCTAGAACACATGAAATTGCAGCGCTTTGCAATCGATTTAATTTGGCGATCCATTACTTGTATGTATGATCCATCTTTAAGGTGTATCTATTGATCCCCAGCATTGTGTGAATTAAATAGACTTTGTGACCATTTTAATCAGACAGAAGTCTATAAAATTTTTCTAATGAAAACTCTTGTTCAAATTTAGGGATAATTTGACCCAAAAGAAAGTAAGACTCACTCCCTTATCCATGAGAAGAGCTCTGAATTTTTCTCCTCTAAATTGATAACTGAGCATGCCTGGAAATTCTTATCAAGTCTTGCCATATTACTCGCAAACGGCTTTTTCGAGGCATTGAATTTTCTCTGAGGAAGGAACCAAAGAAATTTTGGAGATGATTTACCAAATTCTTTCGAATATCTTTCTCATTTGCTTTCTCTGAGCTGAAACACGATCCTTTGTCTGTTGGTGCTGAGCCTTGATCAGAGCTTTCAGTAAATCTGAAAAACCCAAGTATCGTTGCTACTTAATATGAACTCATAAAGCTCAATTAAGAATAATTTTGAGATATTTGAAGTGCGCTAAATATTAATATATGCCATTAGTTATATGTGGTTTGCTATGTTTTAAGATTTCCAAAATCTCCCTGGTAAATGCTCTTATCCTTTTTCTTAAACCTTTAAACGAATTACAGATCGTGTCACCAGATTTCCATCATTTCTGGGCAAAATGTTTCGTTTAAATTTGATTTTGTATTTTACCATTTAGAAATTTGTTGGTGCTAAATCTGTTTGAATCATGTTTTGAGAAACTAATCGCAATCAAACCACGTTATTATATTTCATCCTTTTTGTTGTTATCATAGGCATAGAATATTAGGCTGATTCTTACGTTTCGTAATTAAACTTTCAGCAATTTTATTGAACCCGGGTGGTTGATTCACCTTCGCACCTTTTTTTTATAAAGTCATTGTCATAATTTTTAAAGAAATAGCAGGTTCTAATTGTCCTCCATTGTCTACGATTTTACTTCAAGGTAACCTGAAAAATTCAACAATTTTTTCAATATAGATGTTTGAATTTACGTATGCACTTTGAATTTTGAATGCTATTTGTTTAGAGAATTTAGAAAATTAGTCCATCGTACCGAGGATATATTTTTACCCTCTGATATTGATGAGAGCTGACAGATATAATCAAAAGGCTAACTTTGAAGATTTAAGGTCAGTATGATTCTCTACAACTTGCATCTTGATTTCGTTTGTTTAGATTTATATAGTTTTTATATTTGGAGTGACTAACGTAACCTTTGACATCGTAATACATAGATAGCTAGTTTACCTTCATTTTATAATTTTTTGTATGATCTGTTATAAATATAGTAAGCAAGACTCTATAGTAGCTTTAAATTAAGTTCCTTTTTAAGCATTGTAGATTTTAGTTTTATTCGTGTTTATAAACGTATTTTGATAATGAGAGTTCGTGAGCTACTTACCCTCCTGTTCGTTTGATCTAGAGAATGGTGAAGTCGAACTTTTAATTGGCCTTATTATCAATTTCATTCTGTTATGAGTTTCTTAAATTGAACCAATATGTATTTATGAGTTATGGAGCGTCAAATGGAGCAAAGCTTTCTTACGGGACATGAACTGAAATATTGTATGGCCACATATTGAGATAACAGTTCTCTATCAAAAGTATTTTGTATTTATTTTGTTTGGTTAATCAATCTAATTCATTAATTATTTCAGATACGCATTTCCACGCCGAATTCTCTATGCGTAACATTTTAACGGCAGTATATTCTTTGATGAGAAAATAGACGATTTTAGATATTTGATTTAACTTAATATTGTTTTAAATTCTTCAACTTTGGTTGCCGAGAACTTGAACGAAACTCGTTTTTGAGTGATTTTAAAAATGGTAAACATAACTTGTCATCAAATGTATCCACACACTTGTCAAGTAACAGAACGTCTCCAAAGATTGTTTATGACCTTCAAAATTTATGGTCTTGTCAATTAGAGAACAGCCGTCTGTTATTCTGGGTTCGCTGACACACAATCAGAATTGATTATGTCCCACGATAAATTTATCGTTCTTTTAACAAGTTATTATTGATAAGGCTTGATTTTTAGGCTTGCCTCAGATACATTCTTAATATCGGCCTCAAAGTAAAATATGAGACATTCTCAAGAGAAGATTGTATTTATCAATTTTACTTTTGCGAAATCGAGAAAACTAAGAAGTCGTTTGAAAAGCATTAAGAAATTAACTTGGATTGAAGCATGGTAAATGAAAATGTTTTTTAACGCATAAGTACCTATCCAATTTATTAATTTGGTTTTGACTGATCACTTTCTTTGATTTGCACCTGTGAATATGAACTCTTCAACTGCTTTCCTAATCTCGCTCGACTTTCAAAGTAATCGAAATTTCAATCAAAGACTTTTTTCGGTTTGTAACAAAAAATTTTCATTGACTTTTCTGAGGAGATCGCCTGTCAAACATGTTTGGTACAGCTTCCATGATGTTCTCGAAAGTGGTTGGCATATTCTACAGAAGACTGTTCCATGAGAAACCTGGACTTTTCAGAATATGTTTGGTCTGGAATTGTATGATTCCACGCCACCTAGATTCATCATAAAAACAATGTAGTTTCTTTCTTGCCTGGATTTAACTCTAATTTATAAGCCAATAAAGTCAGCCTTGTGGGTCTAACTAGATATGATGGTTGAGCTTGTTTGATGAAAAGGTTTAGTTTGTGCTCCTTCTGTTCCTTTCATTCCCGATTTTTCTTTGTTATTTGCTCAACAGGTTAAATTTTATGTTTATTTAAAACCTTCGGATATTCGAAAATATTTAACTTATGAATTAAATACACTCTTCTTCGTTTGTGTTTTATGATTTGCAGACGAGCCGCAACTTTTCAATTTGTATCAATGCGTACGTATCAGAGTTTACTCATATTTATTTCAGGTTATTCATATAAAGTTAATACCGAAAATATATTATGGATAGAGCTTACTCTTTTTTCTTAATGTTAACTGACATGTGTAATATCACATATAAGTAATCGCAAATGAAAATTAATCAATGTTTATCTTTTTAATCCAAAATATAATTAAATCAATTAACATTTACATCTTTTCATGAAAATTTTTGTAATAGTAAAAGAGATAGATGATTTTTTGAAATCTTGAGTTTCTTAACTAAATCTTTTCTATATTAAACGTAGTTGTATCAAAAGTAAGCTTATCAAATGACAAACGATGTTAAATTTCTTTTCGTCTAATTGCTTAAAACACATCGATCTACAGCGAACACAGAGTTGTATTTGAAGATTGTGACTTAGGATTTGATTTGAAAGTTTTATTTTATTAGAATTAAGATAAGGGTTAACCTATCTGTTAGCATGGTTGTAAAGTATTCGCATTAACTTAGATTGAGGGCTAATGTTTTCAGAATCTATAAATGATGTTGGTGTTTATTTCATACGTACAGCTGTATAAGGTGTCCAGTTTACTTAGATTCATATTTTTAGGGGATGAAATTGTATTTTACTGCATAATAATTTTCATTGCTTTTTAATTTGTTCAATATTTTAGATTTAGTTGATTAGTGATGGTTGATTTTTCAGATATTATAATAGAGATTATTTTTAGGTATTTGATAATGTGCGCATGTTTAAAGAAAGACACCTGTTTCGGTTTGATATAATTAAATAGCCTATTCTTGAAAAGAAAATATCACTTGTTTTTATCCTTACTAATTCACAGTGTGAAGAGAACATAATCCATATTTGTGTTAAAATCAAAGTTTTAGCTAGCGGATTTTTTCCAAAACTTTTTTCAATAGATTCATACTATTTTTATTAGAGTTCTTTAGATATTGGATTATTTTAATCCCATTTGATTCCATAATTCATAAAAAATATCTTATTAGAAGAATTCTCCGTTTTCATTCTTATTTTGTAGATTTTTAAAATAATCAATTGTATGTATGATCATCACAGTGGGGCATATTAGCTGATCCATCTTTAAATATGTTTAATTTTATAAATTTGATGAAATAATCAACCATTATCAATAAATAACTATTCAAAGGTTCTGTAGTAAACACAAATCTTGTGAAATAAATTCCCAATCTTATGAACTTTCTTCAAGTATCAAGAAATATGAGTGTTGCATCATGATTTGTATTTTATTTAATGCACGTTCACAAAATGAATTTCTGTTTAAAAAATCTTCATAGTTCACGTTTCGATAAATTAATCTATCACAAAAAATCACGTCTTTTCGTTTTGATAATTTTAATTCTCTTGAACATGACCTCTTTATAAATTATTAATGCTTTAAAAATGATTATTGAAAAGTTCAACTCTTTCTTTTATGGAATGGGTTCATCAAAATTTTCGATGTTAATTTATCCTATCGCAACTGTTTTTAAAATTCACATACTAAATGATGATCATTTTCTTTTTTCTAGAGTACCATGAATTATGACAACAACTAAATCTAGTTTGAATTGTGAATTAAACTTTATTTTGTGTTGAGAATCTTTCTTTTTGAAAGTGATGTAGATGCTTAACAAATTTAAAATCTCAGGAACTATTTGATTGTATTTTTAAAATCTTCAAATTTATGAAATTATCTGATAATTGTTCCTTGCAGATATAAAATATCATTGTAAAAATATATATTTTTACCAAATGAAATACTCCATGAAAAAATTTTTCATTATCATATGTGCACTATTTAAACCGGCGTTGAACATAGTACCTGGCTCAAAAATCCAAGAGGGCCAATTTCTAAACTTTCATAATGATGGTAAGGTGAATCGCGCACTTTGCAATTAATTACTAACATTCAATGAAACTCTAAATTATTGAGTGCTTGCATTTACGAACTAATTCTTAAAGCCGTAAAATGCATATGTAGTTTTTTCCAGAATATGTTGGTTTGTGAAAATTAGATTACATAGAGAAGTCTCGACGAAGCCTTAATTCATGATAATTTGTGATAAATCCTCAAAAATCAAAAAAGACAACTAAATTTGTCATATTTATTGAGGTTTGTCGTGTAAAAATTTTTTGATCATATCTTTATTGAACTTATGTATTCTTTAAAATTTTTTTTCAACACGAAAATTATCTGTTGAAAACCAAAAACGCATTTCGTTGCTTTGTATTTTAAAGATGCATTGAAAGGCATTAAAATAAATTCCTCAATATTCCTACGTTAACATTCAATATCTGAAGAGTTAATGATGATACTGTTCATATCTAGCATTATCGTTGAGTATTTCTTTGATATTTTTCACTTGAGTTCTGAAACATAGGCAGGGCGAAATAAAATATCTTATAATTGTACATTGAATTCACGCGTTACCTCAACGCTTATCATGAAATAAGAGTTTTAATTTTTATATTTTCATTGTGAATATAATGACAAGATGTCTAATGATGTGTAGACTATAAATTGGAAGCATTAATCATGATATACTGCATGTTAGACAAATAATAGATTTCTATCTTTTAAGTTAAGATAGTTTAAGGAAGAATAAACTAAATCTAAATTTGCTGTTAACTTTTATTCAAACAGCGAAGTCAACTAAGTAAATTGTGGGTACTCTTATTATTTTTAGGTAGTTTGACTTTAATTTGATTTTAAATTCAACATTATAAGTTCGTTAGCATGGATTAATGGGAATTAAGTAATCAAAGTTGTTGAACTGGTTTCTATGCTTTAAGAAAATAAACGTTTTGATTAATAGTCTGCTTATTTTTGTGAGAAGAATTAATAATGAAGTTTAAGGAAGGTTTGATTTTTATAAATCATGAAACTTAGGATTAAACATAATTATAATTTGAAAGCAAAGTCAACAGCAATTATATCTTCAAATAAAAATAGCTCTCGAATATTCGCCGATAATGATAATTATTTTTGGAAAATTGTGTTCGTTCTTATTATAAGCTGGTATGTTATGTCTAATGTTACTATGAAATCGTTCGAGTAAATAGAATTCATGTTTATACAACAACGAATCAATCATTGGATTTTTATCTTTAGATCACTTCAAGGTCACATTGAAAATGGTTTATCTCATTGACCCTATAAAATTATTTGGAGAAACATTCTTAATCCCTCGCATCGAGTTATGCAACAATTTTTTGGGAAGAAGTTGTCAAATTGAATTGAACAAGTAATTTCATTGATGACTGTCGTTGAAAAATTTTACTGAAACTGTATAGAATTAAATAAAAACACCTCCCATGTCGAAGATGTAGATGTCTCTTACTTTAATAGTAACAATCTGGCAATAAACACAGTTACTTATTTATCAACTCTACGATAGGTTCATCTGGTCGATGTTTTCGAATTATTCTTTTGATGAATTGTAAGATTTATCGCACATTGTTGTGATGGTATCGATGGAAAAATGAGGTTTCTTTTTATGAATAAAACCAAGGTATAATTTCCCGTTTTGGAATGCAGATAGTTTTAAAAGACTGATCTTCGAGAAATTCAAATGAGTAATGGTGAAATTGGTCAGCCAGGTCTTTTCTAGGTATGTTTGAAGAAGATTCCCGAGATTATTTCTTCAGGTTCCCTGATAACTACAATTGTATTTTTTTATTCAGTCACAGACGAATGATCACAAAGTTTATCATGACTAGTTAACGAAACAATACTTCAGATGTAAAATATCTGAGTATATTTGAAGATAAAAATTTATGGTATGAAAACTGTTAAAAAGGTAAATAATTTTTAAAATTTACCAACTCTTTTTGAAGATTATCAGATTCAATCTTCGAAGAGTGTAAAATAAGAAGGGAATTTTTCAGTTGAGTATTAATGTGACTATCTTTATTTTTTTCATCGGTAATTAAGTTCTACTTTCTTGATATTTACTAATCCTGAAGAATTGTTTTGAATAAGATTATTTACTAAAATCCCAAGCGATGGCGTCAGATGGTGTGAAGAAGCAAAAATGCGTTTTATAAAATTCAATTTGATTCTAGCGATGGAAAACTCGGTTATCCGACTACTCACGCTTTTTAGATGAGCTAATTTTATTCTAAATTATTTCGGTTAACGCTCCGTCAGATGATTCAAAAATTTTAAATAAATACAATTTTTTGATTTATAATTCAAAAATAATCATATCTATAAGTCTTTCCAGAATCATAAGAAAATATAACGTATTTTCAAAAAATGAATTAAATAGTTTTTCTTAGCCGTAACAAGTTAAGATGGATCAAGTAATATTTAATTTTTGTTAAAGAATACTTTATATAAAAATATGATGTAAAAACAGTTTTATTAATTTAAAATAAATCTAATGCAGTATTATATTTATCAATTAATTTTTAAAATAAAAATATATATGTTTTAAACAAAACATAGACAAAATTCAGCAGTTTTAACATGTTAACTTTCTTGCTATCTATATTTAAGATCAGTGATTAATCTTTGAGAAAATTATCCTCAAAGTATAATATATTTATGTAAATTAAGCAATAAGATAGTCATCTAGTTTCCAAAAAAGAAATTTTCCTTTAAAAATATTGAAGCATTTGTTTTTATGATTTAATATATATGTATATATCTCTAAAATAATATTGACACGTTTCTGTAAATGTTTTTTGAGACTCTTTAAGTCAATCTTAACATATAGAAAGTTGTTATACATAAAAATATTTTGAATTGAAATCTAAAACATTAAAAGGATCAATCGATATTAAAGTATTTATTTTCGAAACTTTTGCCAGAAAAAAATTGGAATAATCTGTAAAATATGTTGAATATAATTTTTTCAAGTAAAATTTATATTTATGAGTTCGCTTGATTTGAGAAAATGCATTTTAAACATATTTGATTTTAAAATTTTGAATCTTATACTTGAAGGAATTTTATTAAAATAATCATTTTTAGTTAAGAGAATCATGGGTATTCTTATAACTCTTAGTAATAGGCGATCTTTAGATGAACAAAAGAAAACAGAAATTTTTTTATGTACACCACAATAAGAAGAAAGAATATTTCAAACGAATAAAATTTTAAATATACAACGATTGCAGAATGATTATGAACTTTATTTGATATTAAGATAAAAAATACTCAAATTAATAATGGCATTAATTTGGTTAGATTATAATTTATAACAGGATTTGTGTTTTTAGTTTTCTGCTCAGTTAAAATTTTGAAATGTCGGCATTCGTAAATTGAAAACTGTCATTTGATCTGGAATCAAAGATGTAAAACAAATCAGAATACCATTTGATTTTTAAACGGAAAAATCTATATTTTAAAGCTAATTTAATCTTTTAACAAAATAATATTGAGATAATATTTTGATAAATTGATATCGTTACTGTATCAGAGTTTGTATATTTTAAAGAAGCTTCGATCAATATTTATAAAACTATATTAAAGATATTACATTTCTTTTGTTGCAATAGATTTGAAGATCATATGAATATGTTAAAAATTTAAGGAAATTACCCAGTGAATGCTATTCACTAAGAACAAATTTATGAGGATTTACACGAGAATGATTAATGACTTAGATTACCATATTATTTTGATCATGAGATATTCAAAAATAACTCCTCAGAGAAAACATAAACAAATAGATATGAAGCTGTTTGCGTAAGTTAGATAATAAGTATATCATATCTGTTGATAGTTACTTTTAGAATAAAATAAGTCATCACGTTCAAAAATAAAAATAAGACCAAATTAAATTAATAAAATTACCAGAAAAGAAAACAATCAAATTAAATAAAACATTTAATTTTCGCTTGTAGGTACTTGAAATGATTTTAAATCAAATATGTTAAAATTATCTAAATATTTGAAGAATCCTAGCTACAGCGTAAATATGGAAAATGATAAATGCATGAATCGATGTTCTAGATAAGCAAAAAAAATAATCACGATAAAAATTTATATAAAAACAAATTATCCACAAAATTGTATTCAATAAGTGTTTTACAGTGAACATGCCATATTTTTTTATCCTTTGGTTAGAATATAAAACATAGGCTCAATAAAGAACTACACAATAAATTTTTAAATCACACAAATAATCTAAATTTATGAATCTGAGATTTAAAACTTATGAAAGATAAAAATACGTTTGGTTGATTTTTGTGTTGAATTAAACATCTGATTTTTAATATTAAAAGAAAAAATACACAAGACTAGAAGAAAAACAAACATACTGCCGTAAATGTGTGATTCCTCAGTAACTGCTGTTTATATTTCAAATATTATAATTATATATCAATCTGTAAATACTAGGAATAGGTTATTAATGGATTCGAAAACCCCATAAAAATTATGAGAAGTGTACAAAATCTGAAATCATAAAAGCGATTTCAAACATTACAAGAAAATTATATTTTTACAGAATACGATCTACTGAAAACTGATAAATAGTTCTAGACCAGAAGCAGTGTCTTAAATTATTCTTATGTTAAATGGAATGCATTTATAATCGATCTAATTGAAATTTCTTGTTTTAACTTGAAATAATATATAACCGTATTTTAGCTATGTATTTTTATATCCGCTCGATTTCTACGTGTTATTAAATTGTCATAATGTATTAAATTATTGACTACAATCCATCAACCTTTGACCAATTGTAATTCCTTGACACTCTTAAACGATATTTATCTGAAATTTGAGATATTTATGTTACAATCAGACTTTTAAAAGAATGAAAACATGTTTAATTGGTAACTATAAGAAACAAAATTGTGCCTTGGCTATTTTTCACAAAAAATAGAAAATACCGACAGATGACAAAACAAAAATTTTAATCGATAACATTTATTTTTATATTTTCATGTCTGAATATCATGATAAGTAAATGTTGATTCTATATTAATATCTAGAATATCTTAATTAAATTCTCGCATATTGTCAAAAGATGATTTGCAGAATCTTTTTCAATGTGAGAAACTTAGAAATAAATTTAAGTAACAGTTCCAACTATTCTCATATTACATAAACTTCAGTCATTTTTAAATTGTGAAAACGACCCTGTTGTAATGAGATAAAATAGGATACTAGAACATAATCAGTTTTTTAACATTAAAATAATTTAATTTAAAAAACATCGTAAACTAGTTATCTTGTAATTTTAAACCTATTTTATTTATTTTGAATCAGGTAGAGTGATTGATAAACTAAAAAACTACTATCTTTAATAGATATTTCTATGATATAACAAAATTTAAATGACATTGTAATTTTTATTCCGCAAAATTGAGTTATTTGAAATAAATGTAATCTGGTAGAGTATGGTAGTTTTTATTCTTTAACTTAGTCAATATGCTTAATTAAGTAGATTCATCATGTCCTCGAAAAAATAAAATATTTAAAATATCTTTATTGTCTGAAACCACAAAAATAAAAAATTTTATATGTATTACTTTGAACTTCAATTTACAAATTGGGTGTGGATCTTTGGGAATTTATAAGATTGTGTTTCGATTTTTCCAAGGCACAAGCTATTGTCTAAAGACAGATTTTAACATTAAAATCTCTTAAAATCATCAAAATTTAAGCGAGCTTTATCACGAGAGATGTGAACTACTTAACATAGAAACAGATATATTTTTGTTTTTACAGATATTTAATTAGATTGGTGGAAACTCTTTCTCATCTTGCCTTTATTGCAAATAATAAAACTAACTCTCTTTCATATAATACGTGTTTTAAGTTTAAACTTGCACTATTCAAATCAGAGGGGAGTAGTTCAATCCTCAAATAGGTTTGATCGCTTTTAATTT
The DNA here is from genome assembly GCA_024349245.1 of Neodontobutis hainanensis. Lineage (NCBI taxonomy): Eukaryota > Metazoa > Chordata > Actinopteri > Gobiiformes > Odontobutidae > Neodontobutis > Neodontobutis hainanensis. The sequence goes on from JALDNG010001354.1 coordinate 45,582, forward strand.
TATTAATGATTATGTACATGACTTTTCAAACTCTTTCTTTAGATAAAATGTTGCATTAAAATAGAGTTTTAAACATGGCTTGAAAATGTATAAATTGAGACGAAAGCAATTTTTAAAACAGATTCTATTTTTTTTGCCCGTTGATTTACAATATATAAATAAATAAAATTGTTTAACTTTGAAGATTAAGAGATGATGATACCAAAAGTTTGGAGATAATAAAAAACACTCTGACAAAATAATTGATTTTGGATATAAAATCTTACTTCAAAAGTTTTATCTAAAAATAAATATATTTAAACTCAAAATCTTCCTCGTGGTGAAGATAATACTTTCTTAAAGTCAATTTAACATATTTCCAACAATTTAGTAATTTTTAATAATATTTATATAATATAACTATAATTATCCTTTGACCGAACATATGAATTGTTAGATGCGACGTTGTAGTTAACAGCTAAAAATTCATTCGATACACAGATATGCAGGTTATTCAATCAAAACTTTATTTATCTGCAAGATAGAGTGATGAAGTAAGATTAATCCACATTATCAAATCCACGCAAAAGCACGTGTAAAATGAGACAAATATGAAACGTATGTCAATCGAAACTAGAAATTGTTCAGAAATTATTTTTATGGATACATGACAAAACAAAGTTTATGACCTTTATTTTTAAAAATCTCTAAACCAAGGGCAAATTAAAATAAGTTCTTTTGTTTTTGATGATTTTTACCATAGCCTGCTTTGTAATGTTTTGATATGAATACATTTCTATTTTATATCATAATTTTAGTTTTAACCTGAAATATTATCCCCTTACCTCTCTATACATAACTTTTCGTTTTCTTCCAAATTAATATACAAACAGTTAACATCCAATGTAATACTCTTTAAAAAGTTGATTAGTTTTTATCTTCGATAGCTTAATTTATATTTGTATTAATTATCTACGGTTATGACAAATTATTTACTAATTTATATAAGATATGGTTTTAGTTTCATCTCGTTTGTTTAAAAATAAAATCTTTTTCAAGAGATATCTTTCCATCAATCATAAAATCTGATTTGATAACACCCTTTAGATTTTTTAGAGCTAATTAAAAGTCAATTAAAATGAGACGCAAAACTAAAAACATAAAAATTCATGAAAGGTCTTAAATACTATCGATTATTATATCATTCAAAGAATTGTAAGGCCATCTTTATCTTCCGTTTTTACTACTTATGAAACTTAAGTCGAAATAGCATGTTTCGTTTTTAAGGTTATTTTAATAAATTAAACACTTCTTTAAAGTAAACTTATTTAAATTATCGTAAAAATTAACATAATATTTCCATGAAAGGCTTCTCAGAATATCAGATGATCAAAATAACCCAATGACCTCTAAACTCATAAAAAACTGCAAAAATTTTGAGAAATCTATGGACGGTAAAACCAATTTAAAATAAAAATATAAACAACCAGGTTCAATTACAAGGCCTTGAATCTTTGAAAAAGGTTATTTTATGCAAGCATTTCATGAAACTGTTAAGAAATACTTTTCATTAAATTTCACTTTTACATAAAATGTCATTTTTACTGCTTTGAATATTTATTTCTAAAAAAGTTCAAAATTTGTTAACCGGGTTAAACAAAATGGGGAAAACAGTTTTAAAATACTCCTCAAATAAATCGGCCATACTTTTTAAAATCCGAAGAAATGATAACTCGGTTTATTAAATCAGCAACTAAAAATTCAGATTTTGTAAATTTAGAGGTTATTTAAAAGCGTTATCTTTTAGAATTTATTGATTTTAAATAATTTTCACTACCTTTTAAACAATAAATTGTGTTGATTTAAAGTGATAAAATAATGAATCGATATAACTGAAGAAAATAACCTTTAATTTATTATGTTCATTTTATATGTCTAGCATCACCTTAAAGATTAAATTAAAAATACTTAATAAACAATTCCGTTAGTTCTTTGAATGCTCTCTATGAAAAATATAAAGACCAAAGAAATAAAAAATCCAATATAAAAGATTAACATCAATTTTTGCGTTAAATTTTTACTGTATTTTAATATTTTTTATTTTATATCATGAAATCAGCTTTAAAATTTGAAATCATGCAAAATAATAAAATTAGTATCAAAAGATAATAATCAGAAAAACAATTAAAGTAAAACCTCTCAGATATATATACCTGAAAATGAGATGGATCCATCGAATTCTTAAAAAAATAAAATAACTTACTTCTTTATAAATTTCAATTATAGTCTTAATTATTCATCATAAATATTAAACATTTGAGGATAATCATTTTATGAACTTATGATTGTTTTATTAGAAATGCAAACAATAAGTAACATAATAAAAAATAATATTTCCAATTTAACAGAAATAATCATTGAAATTCAAACATATCAAATATATATTGATTTAAAATAAAACTCACTATAAAATTGAAATAACACTCCTTTATCTGATAAAGTAAAATAAATATACACATTCGTTGAATCGCTTAACTTGATTTCTGAAATCCTACAAAATTATATATTTCAAAATAAAAATCTTTTAATGAATCGCCTCAGTAAATTCTAAATATGTTCGAACAAAAATGTCTTAAAGCACGATGAATGACAAATATGTTTGATTGATTCTAAAATCGAGGTTAACGTTTTAATAACAATAATAAAGTACACAAAAAATATTATTCAGCGAGAAAACTATCATAAAATAAACATGGAGAGTAGTATGTTAAACAATAAACGGATAAATATAGAATGATAAAAAGCCTGTTTGAATAAAAATAAAACTCCTGTATCAGAATTTATAAAAAGAGCCTAGAAATAATTTTATGAATTACGTTCGTCTTCATTGCATTTTTTGCATTCTCTCTCTCCTTTCATTTTAAGAAAGAAAATTTATGATTGAGTTAAATTTTCACAAATACAAAAAAGTATCAAAAGATTTCATTGAAATTTTTTCATTGTAATAAAAACCATCAATATGAATCGACTATTTTATTAAAATATTAAAAGTTATATTTTTAAAAGATAAATTTAAATCTATGCAATTAATAATAAAAATAATGAAAAAAATAAAGGGATATAAATACTCTTTGAAAGTAATTCACAAATTGCCTAATCTAGTATTAAAAAAGTGATACGATATTCGAGGCTTCGTACAGTTCAATTTGAAGCTTACAGTAAAATTTTAAAATACGAGATAAATTTAAAATAAAATGTTAAATATACTTTTAAAACAGAAATAATTGGTTAAAATTATCAATAATCAAGGTTAACATTAATATGTACTGGGTTAATTTATCAGTTTATTTTTTTGTTTTTTGTTGATTTAAAAAGGTATACATAGATAAAATTCTCCATGATATTAAGGTGATAAAATCATAAAATTAAATAATACTTCGAGGTAAAAATCAAAATGAATTTTGATTCTCTGAAATGAGAATATATTTAAACCGTCGAGTCTCCAAGATTCAGGATCATCTGATTCAGCAAAGTGTGTGAAAATATTATTTTTGATAATAAGTTCAAATATTGTTTCAACCGAATTATAAAATTGGAAAAAAGAACAACAGTTGAATACTCGATCGAGAAATATTAAACTTTAAATAATTTAAATATAAAAATAAAAATTTTCAGTTTATTGAATTATAAGTAATTGTTAAACATTAATAAAATTAAATTTTACATTTTCGAGATCATAAACACGTCGTCCCTCAATAAAGAATCAAACAAACAATTGGTTCCAATTCATTTATCAAGTCAATAATTTCCTAAAATTGGATAAATGTGGTTATTTTGTGAAATTTATTTTCTAATTGTGATTTCAAATATTTTGTGTCATTTTTCATAACATTTTGAAATATAAATTATTAAAAATTTTAGTAATTATTTAAATAGATTATTTTTCAGTTAATTTATAAAGGTTTCGTAATCTATTTTTAAATAATTTTTCAGATCATTTTGAAATTTTATTAGATTTTTACAATATAAAAAATTTGAATTTCATAAATCTGTTAAAAAACAGTGAAATTTATAATATTTTAAATAAGAAAGTAGAACATAAATCAAAAGAACTAAATTAAAATTATATATATTATAATATTCACATCGGTTATTTGATATAAAAAATTTTAATAAATTAGCTCTTCTAAATATTATGGAAACCACAAATCTTAAATATATTAATAAATTAACATCATAATATAATAAAAAATTTATCAACTTTATTGTCGTAAAATCATACAGATGTTAAACGTAAATTTCCCGTAGCCTAAATAAATTGAGTCAATTAAATAATTTCAGATTGAAGAAAAACATAAAAAGCTCTCATTATATAAATTATTATCTTGATAATTAATTAAATTTATCCCTGTAGACAGACAAAATTTTCACGAAATAATAGATAAATTTAAAGTTTTATTTGTTTATTTAACGTTAAAAAACATAGATAAAGGGAATTGTATTTTTATAAATACACACGAAGTAATTAGATACAGAACATGAATATATTTGAATAGCCTGTTTTTTAAAATATATAATTCAAAGAATGTGTCTACAAACAAATCCTACAACAAAAATAGCAATTTTTTTCAAAATCCTTTGACTAAGTTTAATTTTAATTCAGTTAACAATTTAGACGATTAGGAACACAATAAATAAGAATTTGCACATTTATAAAGTATCCTTAAGAATTTAATATTTCTTATTTCCCTCTTATAAATTTAAAGTAAACTAACGAGTTATTTAAAAAATTATGAAACTTAATCCATAGAACGATACTAGAGAATATTAAATAATAAAGTAGAAATATGTTTCATTTTTTAAGGACAGAAATATGATAAATTATTCCATAAATTTTGAATAAAACCAAAACCTAGAAGATATATCACGATGAATTTATTTAGACCACATTTATCAAAAATAGGGTTAAGCCAAATGTAATCAGAAAAGTTTTGTAAAATTGTCAGTAATATCAAAAATAATATTTTTCAAAATTATAGAAATCAACATCATTGATTTAGTAACTTTCCATGTAAATAATTTTTATAAATTTATTTTGCATCTGTTATTTAATATTCTCCTTTTATTATGCGAAAATTAATGCTGTGGGAAAGTAAAATTTGAATTATCATTTTCATTAAATTTTCCTCAATCATAAATATGTTAATTTTGAAGTTAGAATGAAATGAGCTCAAATTTCAAGCCCTAAAATTTATGAAATCTTTTACATGGTTTATTGTCAAAATTTATCAGAATATAAAGTTTCAACAATTATCTTTATCGTTGAAGTGAAAATTTTGAGACAGTTTTAGTTCATAATAACGTGCCACATCGAATCAAGAAAAATATAAACTAAATTTTTAAAAAAGATATTGAAAACAAGAATATCCTAAATTTTGAATATTTGCAAGGAGTGTTTAAATATTTGTGAATTAGGTTTTTAATGAAACATTACAAAAAATTGAAAAGTATGTCTAAATACCTGTACAAGTTTGAATTCATAATTATTTAAAAGTAGACATGCCAACTAGGTAAATATTTAAAAAAACCGAATTGTAAAGGTTTTATTTTATTAATTTAAATTTATAAAAAGTGATATATAAACATATGCTTTACGTTTTTCGTCATATTAGCATAATTTGATTAACTCTGTTAAATTTTACATTTAATAATACAATATGGAGTTCCATAATACGAATATATTTTTAATTATAGAAAATTAATAAATTGATGCAATAAATGTTTCAAGTGTGCCATAGCAAAGAATAACTTTTACCTCTCTAAGAGAATATTTGCTATATTCTCCAGGTGTTGCGATATTTTGAGACGAGATACTAGCCTTAAATTTAATTTTGAATCATAGCTCAAAAATTTGTTAATTTAACTTGAATCTTATAAAAATAATTAACTAATAATATATAATAAAATTTATCACCAACCATAGTCAATAAGATTAAAATCTCAGTATTTTAGAAATCAAGATTTATATTAGAGGTTGAAATTTTATCAATTTAAGATATCTGTAAATGAAATAGCATGCGCCTGATTGTTGTAGTTGATGTGTTTGTTCAATAGCTCCCAAGTTTTCACGAGGACTTTTCACCTATTTTTTAAAAATATGAAATAAAAATTCTTTAAAATTAAGAATTTTTTTAGGTTAAAGCTATTTTTAATATTTTGAGACTCTGAACAACGATTTCTGACTCTTATCAAAAGTATGATATTATTTGAACGACACATGTAGAAAAATCGATCAAGAGACATTATATAAATTCACCAAAAATTCTTATTCTGTATTCACCGACGAATTTGAAATTATAGAAACTCGAAACAATCAGATTATAGATAATGAAAAGATATCTTGATAAAAATAAATACCATCACATTTTTTATAATTTAATTAAATGTCATTAAAAGAAATCTATTGATTTATTTTATGTAGTTATGACCAAAATGATCCATTGAAACTCATGAGAATTCTTAAATAATCGCAGTTTTCATATTAAATATTTTAAAAGGATATCTAATTTTAAAAAATATTGAATTGATGAACTGTTTATTACGAACAAAAATATTTATCTAAGTATTTTCAATTAATCAAAATAACGCCGTCTTTTTTGTCGGTATAAATTCGATTTCTCATCATATGTCATAAAACTCCTATTTTTAATTAATCTTTTCTTTTCTGAGATAAAAATAACTAATAAAAATGAATAAACATATTTAAAGGTAAAATACCAAGAAAAGTATAGTTTAAACCCTCATGAGTATTTATTTTAAAAAAGAAATGCTTTCCAAAAATATTAAAGTTGTGTCTATGTCCTAGTTATGTGAAGAATCTGAAAAATAAGAAATTACCAAAGATCGCATTTTTTGATGATAACGAAGATTAAATACGAATTAATCATAACAAGAAAATACTTTCAACATACATTTCAACAATGTAAAATTAAAAAAGTCAAATAACGATCTGTCAAAAATTTTTGGTTTTCAACTTAAATAGATTATTTCGAAGCAGAAAGTAGATAGTTCTTTCCTAAATGTAACTAAGTATTTTAATTTATTTTGTCCTTAAAATATCGACGTTCTGTATAAAATATTACAAGCCTCGTAAACTCAAATATTTGAACATTTTTTCAGATAATAATGCAATATTTAATCAAGTTCAATTAATTTCAATAACTATAAATTAAAATCTTCAATTTTATATAAAATGTCTCGATATTCATGGAGAAAATTAATTTTCTTGAATCACTTTTTGCATCCTTAAAGGTATTTAAATACATGCTTATCTTAATAATATCAAAGTTTATTTTTCATTTTTTAAAAACTAATATCTAGTATTATCAAATTAAATAAATGGACACAGAATAAAAATAAGTTCTGTCAAACATTGTAAAATTTTTATTTATAAAATAACTCTCACTCAAGATTCTATCGCATGCTAAAAATATACAAAAAACGAATATATTATTTGGTTTAATAAGTAATATAAAGCCACAAATTAAACAAATACACTGATGGTTATTATCATTTAAGAGATTAAAACGAATTGATGTTCAATGTTAAAGTTAACGGTCAAATCAAGATACACTAAACATATAATAACAGAATTAAATAGTTCGGGGAATTTTTTCTTTATTTTACGATTTTTACAGATTAAATATGTCAAAATCTTGACATAGCATTCACTTTGAGTCTCGAAAGAATAAAAATTTGCAGTAGCTTAAAAATAGAAAATATATCAAAATGGAAAAATCATACAAATATATTTTAAACAAATTCCAGAATTAATGTTGGCCATATATCATTAAAAAGGGAAATGTGGCATAATTCAATATTATCACTGAGACATATTCGATTTTTAAACTAGATAGATATATTTAAACAAATAACTGGCAACAAAAAATAATTTAATTCAAAACGTATGTCACTATGAAGCTTAAACTAAAAATATTATTCATAAGAGAACTTACTTGGCAAAAAACTGTCATAAAACAGATCAGAAAAAACATTCGGTAAGTCGTGTTAAATAATTAGGTTATCGTTTCTTCGAACTAATCCGAAATTTATAATTATTTTGATCTCATCGTTAATTAATCGCCTACTAAATTTTATTTTATCTTTTTATAATCAAAATACATATGATGATAAAATCAGGTTTTTATTCGATTTTACTAATTTGGCACTATTTTCATGGAATAGAGTTGAATCGAAGCGATTTAGAAAAATATTTTACGATAGTTTTTGTTAAATATTTAATATTCGTAAAATTTGTATGGATCATTGTCCTTTGAAAGCAATCAAAAATTTGTTTTTATTTTTCATATAATTATCATGACGTCGTCATCTTATATGCGGATTTGGTCGATAATTTTTATGACTGATGCTTTTCACGTTAGAATTTATTTATTTTCACTTTATAACTCCATATAAGTCATAATATTGACTTTTATCTTATTTTTCTTAAATATTTGAGAAATTACTGCAACTAGAAAATGGAATAGTTGTTCTTACGTTGTGTAAAATGATAGAATCTTGCTTGAAATAAAATAGAAAAAAACAAAATTTTTCATAACTGTAATAATTAAAATAAATTTACGGAGTTTTTTCAAAAAACTCCGTAAATATTTCATACTAAATTGTTTTTACCTCTTTAATTTTTATCATCCTGGAAAAAATAACATCATATTTTATTTTAAAATTTACTGATTTGTGTAACTGCGTAAAATTACTCGATCAACTGGTAATGATTAAACCATATTTATAAAATAAAAATCAATATTCATGATAAATTTTTGTGCAGAAGAATATGAACTTGATTTTTTTGGACATCTTTTTACTCTCATCTGAAGTAATATCTTTTACGTATTCATATTCCAAACTTTTTCATTTTATTTTTATAAATAACTTTGTAGATTCGTTGAATTTTCAAAATATTACTTGGAAAAAATATTTTGTGAAATAAATTATTTACAAACAAGGAGTGAAACAGAGTGACAACTTTTCACTATTCTTTGTACGGCCACACTTAAATTAATTTTATCGCCTCCATTTCACAGATTAATTACTTTCAACCAAAAATAATTCAAAAGCTGGTGTTTTATGGTGGTAAAAAGATTTGTAAATTATTGGATAAAATAATCGTTTTTTCGAAATTAGAAATCTGACATCCAACATTTTTCACGAGAAATATATTTCGAAACCAAACATAAAAATATTTTAATCTGCGAGATCCTGACAACTTTTATGCATAGTTGCGATTTAAGTTTGTTGAGATCAATTGCAATACTCTGAGAAAAATCAATGGCGAACACAAAAATGAGACATGGAAGATATTATAGAATATCATTCCAGTTTTAACTCAGTAATCATCATAATTCCTGTAATGTGGCGAGTATTTATACTTGATAATTTAATCTAAAAATATCATTGGTTTGTCGAAAACCAATAGTAATTAACTTTTAGGGATTCAAAAGCAGTATATGGATGCAACCGTGCTTTGTTTATCAAACTGTATGAAAATTTATTGAGCCAAGAAGAAAAATATTTGTGGTTGATAAGATAGAATACATTCAAAAAAGTGCAACCATTATCCCATTGCGTCGAATTTAAATTTTCTATTGTTTCCAAATAAAGTAAAAGAAAGTTAATTGAATCTTTAAAATTAAACATATGGAGATTTTTTTATCGAAAAACAATTTTCTATTTTTGATGTTGGTAATGATTATAATATCTTTATCGTAAGAAAACTATCTATTATTTTTCAAGATTAGATTGAGTGGATATGCGGGGCAAAGAGAAAATTAGTTTAACTATAAATTTTTGGGAATATGTATAAAAAATATCTCACAATTTATGCAAAAAAGTTATTAATTATTTTATGTATTTTAAGGATAAATAAACTAAATTTAACTATTCAGTGAAATCCTTCAACTATTTCGTATTCTCATATAGATTCAGTCAGAAAAAACCGGTTTGACTTTGAGGTTAATTTCCTCTACTTTTATTAACAATTTTGATTCTTCCCAGTTTGATTCAATCGTTTGGGCGTTCCCTAAAGTTACAGCACCAATAAAATATAAATCGCTTAAAAGTCACACCTTAATTATTCAAAATTTTGGATTTGACATCAAAATCGTAATTCAACACATTGTATGATTGTTTAGGTCAACAAATTTATTGAATAATTATAAATAGAGAAGCACTTGTACTTTTCAATATGATATTTAAATCAATATTTGAGACGATGAAAGACACATCATCATGCAAAAACCACACTTCATTTTGAGTTTGTCTTACAAGATGGTTTTTGGTTTATATTTCAAAAACATTCGTTTATTTCACAAAATACACCATTCCCACATAATTTTAGAAGATTTTCCTGAAAATAGTGGAAAATTCAAATTAAAATTTGTCTGTTCCATGTTATTTAACTCAGTTATGTCTTCTTATAGATAATAATGAAAACGCGTATAAAATAGCTATCGTGAGATTTTGACAAGGCAATATTCAAAAATGGTACACGTTCTTTTCGAAGTATAACTTATAGAGGAGTGATTTTTTCATACGTGTGATTTCTAGATATCTGAGCCAAAATATTTCACCATTTTTATGAAACATCAGCATTCTCGAGTTGGCTTTAAAGCATTTAAAATAACATTCCAACAATAAAAATTAAATCGTGATAATACTTTTAATATAGTTAGCATATAATAAATCATGATTTTAATTAAAAGTTAAAAATGAATATTAAATAAAACAGAGTAGTTTTAGTACAATCTCAAAATTATTCAAAGACGAGAGTGGATATATTATTCACACAAAGCATATTTAATGTTGAAGTAGCTACCAAGGTTTAAAATAAGTAAAATATTCAACAATTCATCCTTTATTGTATGTTTTAAATTACAGAGACTCTTCAGATCCGTGTAAAACCTGAGATAATATGGGAAAATAGTTTTAACCTGAGGTACCCTCGAAGGTAGCGTCTGTCTGGGTGTGGAAGGTGAATATTGATTTTTAGATTCGGTCAACGGAGGACAGCCAACGTTGATGGCCTCCTTGATGAGGTAAGTAGTCCCAACTATCCTTTCGAGGATCGAAACCTGATCGCCCCTCCTTAAAGTTCACAGAATAGGAGGGATTATTCACACAACCATATTCATTTTGAATAACGCAATTTTTGATTAAAAAACAAAATAAAGAGGTAAATTAACTTAAAAATTGCTTGTTTATCACTGCCGTCGCCATTTTGGTACATGCGCACCGTTTATAATTTAAGAGTTTTACTTTTGTACAAAATACCAGTTGTTATTTTGATGAAAATTATGACAGGTTGAAATTTTATTTTGCTTAGGTTTTTATGTTTTGGGGTTTTCATTGCAAAACTGGTTGAGTATTTATGCAGTTATTTTTATTCTCACCATTTGAAGTATTGTTTGAATGAAATGTTCAAACTATCTAAAAAAGTTTTCTTTTTTTTAATTTCTATTTTTACATTTTTTTACTTATTTAGGAAACAATTTTGAACATGGAACAGACCTGTGACGTTCCATGTTTCTTTCAGCAAATATACTGAAAATATCGAATTTTATTTTCGAACCTCCATTATTCCACTCATTTTTAAACAAAATATGGCGTTCATTCTATCATTTAATTGGAATTTTATGTCATAAAATTTTTTCAATTTTGTTATTAAAACCTTAATTTTTAACATTTCTAAATAATCTGTATTTTTCAAACGCCATTTTAAAATTCATTGAACCATATTAACATAATACGATTCATACCCCATTTATAATAATTTAAAGTAAATATATTAATTATACATATAATCAAGCATTTTTCATGGATTTTTAGTTGAATTTATCTTAAAAATGCTTATTTAATCTGCACCTGCGCACTTTCTTTAGTTGTGCACAATTACAGTTTCTCCTTGTTTCGTATTAATACTCTTGTTTATGAAGTTTAGAAATGTTAAAAATTTCGTTCCCTAAATATGGAACTAATTATAAAGATCTTTTCATCATCCACATTCAGATACGTTTTTGATACTATGCAGGTGTAACACAGAGATCATAATGTGAAAATTTAACCATGAACAGCACCAAAAAAACTGTTTGGCTTCTAATTTTAACGATATCAGACATTAGATAAAGTATGTGGAATCCAATATAGGTAGACCATTGACAAGGAAAGTATACATAAAAGATATAATTTAAATATTTCGACTCTTCATATAAATTTACCTACTTTACATCTATAACTCCAGAAGATTCTGTTTCAATACAGTTTAAAACTCTTCCGAAAATAGTTTACAATTTGAGAATAATATTTAAAGTTATTTGTGCATTTTACGCTTTTTATTTCTATGTAAGACTAATTCAAGCGGCTGACTGTCGTGATTGTCAACGAAAATTATAAAATGAAAAGGATGCGCATGTTTATTTTGATGAGGCGCAAAGTTTAGCCGCCTTTAATTTTTTATGGTTAATAATTAGTATTAATAATCGACAGATAAATATGCTAGTTTGTTGATTGATCTAAAATTGGTTTTATAAGAGTATGAAGAGAGCTAAAATTTTGTTAGATCGTTTACTGTCAGAGGCTTGGTGGATGTTTTTGAAAGAATCGTTTAAATATTTTGAAAATTTAAAAAAAAATTCTTTTATAAGTTTTTAAATTTCAATCGATGAAGTAAAATTTATAGTGCGTGCTATCAAGACGTTTGTTTCCAAGATTAAAAGAAATGAAAAAACTATATGTAAAATTTATGTCAGAAAAGCTAGAGGTGGAACTTAAATGCTACGCCTCAACCTATATCAAACTATTTCAATATTTCAGATTAAAATTTTTCATTGTATTTTAAATATATGATTTCGATTTTATTTTATGAAAATTTGTATGTCCAAGAGAATTTTTACAATGTGATTTTTATGAAAACAAACCAGGTTTCTGCGTCGATTATAAAATACTATTATTTGATGAAATGGGAAAATTTTAGTTTTTAAAATTAAATTTCACTTTTAATTTACGATAAGCGTTTAACAAATGTATTCTTTTTCTTTGAAAAAGTGTTCAGTTAATTCACTTTGAAGTTTTATTTGTGGAATTCCATTGATAATATGTAGATTTTCTTCGCTATTTATATGAAATTCTATTATTTATTTAAGGCAAACCAACATCATTCTCACCTGAGAAAATTGGCTCTTGTCTTCTTTGAGTGTATTTCAACGAACTCCAAATCAGAATAGCGAAAATTATAGCTAAAATAATATAAACTGGCATTGAAAAGGAATGTAAATTTGATTCTATTCATAATTTTTATAACTTTACCTTAACTATGTGGTAGAGTAGATAAAAGACGAGATTTTTAATTAAATGAAATTTACGACCAAGGCGGATATAAATTAAAAAAATAGAATTACTCTCTTAGACATATTTGACTTGTTTAAAGTATTTATTTGAGTTTATGGTAAATATGATCTTTGAAATATTTGTAAAGAAATGTTCAATTTTTTAAATTTATTTAAGTTTTAGAGAATTTAGTTATCATAATATCAACCTTGAAAATTTTATTTATTTTTTGAATAAAATATTTTAGTAAGGCCATTGGAGTATGCGCAAAGCTTAAAAATGATTTCCACCATAAGTTTGCCAGACTCAATATTTAAATTCCATATTGATAAAATTCAAAAAAAATTAATCTTTTTGTTTTCAAAGCTTTTTTACTAGTTGTGATACACCCTAAACTTTTTCATGTAAAAACGTCATACCATAAGACTTTTTAAAGTAAATTTTTGGTAAGTACTAATAAATCAAACGATGTTCTGAAAATTATTTATAAGTTAAGATATTCAAAGTGTACTACGTTGTAACCAGTTTTTTATGGATAACTATCAAATAACGTTTAAAATAAACTCAATAAACCAGATCTTTATTGTAAATGACTCTGCGCTGACTCAATATTCTTAAATCGTATTGAAAAGAATGTTTCATCACCTCTCCTACCCTCTTGGTTATGTTACTTTAACTTACTAAGAAACTAACAGCATTAAAATGGGGAATAAATTAATTCAAATATAAAATCTAAAAGCGCGGTTAAAGTGAATAATTAAGAATGATTATGATGTCATTCATTATGCTTCAGCCATCAAATTATTATCGCACTATATTGCGCTGTTTTAAAATTTTAATAAAACATATAACACTCAAGAGAACATAGCATGTTTCTGTCTCAAAGTTCAACTGAGTTTCATCTTCAAGAATCAAAATACTTAGAACTAACGACACGAAAATTAGCATATCAAAGTGCGCATGTTTAGTAATTTGATCGCGAAATGGATTACTACAATTATCTGGCTGTATATAAAACTTCATACTGTACAATTTTATTTTATCACTGCTGAAACCATTCAAAGAATATTAAAAGTTGTCATTTCTGTGAGTTTTATCAAATAACAAGAAGTAATGATACCTTTTAAATATTTCTATGTTTAGGAACGAATGATCATTCATTGTGACTTTATGTATGTTTAATTTCTGTAAATAGTTCTATTTAATATCAATAATTTGTATTTTTTAATAAAAGGAATATTTATGACTTTTAGCCTTCTAATCCAAAAGTTATGATCCCTTTTGTTTGAAGAGAAAATTCAAAATATCGCACGTTTAGAAAACTAAACCTCTTATTTAACGAATTGTCTTACATAATTTCGATTCTAAATAAGTGTTTTGATATTATTAAAATTATGATTATTTTAAAAAGGCTAGAGTAAATATTTTAGGATACATAAAAAGTTTTCTGTCAAAATTATTCAACTTTTGAACAGAAAATTTATAATAAAAAACATTATTAAAATGGAGAGAGTGCGCATGAAAGATAATGCGTACGCCATTATCATGAAGGAATAAAATTACTTGATTTGATTCTTCATTCGGTTTTCGGCTATGTTTGAAGAAATAAAAACATTTTTATATATTTTAATTTTAAAAATTATTTTTGTATTATCTATTACACGTATCAGTTTATCCTATTTTTTGTTTGATGTAGTTTTCATTTCTACCAAACAAAATATAATGTTCGGGCCAATGTTTCCAATTCAGGTTGCCTTATTAAGACGATTTTAGAGTTTTAATGGGAACTTTACACTATTCTCAAACAGATACGCCTTAGTGGTCATCTTCATACCTAGGGAAGTTAAAATTCTGTTTAAACCAGTTTTAATGGTTCCTTTTAATTTTCAGAAAAATGCTGACCCGTTGCATTACGTCGGCACATATTCGAC